>JAAVTG010000164.1:0-56759 GCA_011947345.1 Phytophthora quininea
CATTCTGGGTCCCTGTCGGAGCGATAAACGTTCGGATGGAGCTTCGAGCTCTTGCCAAGTAAAACAATGTTACCCCAGCAATCGCTCGCAATGCGGCGATGAAATCCCTGATCCATCGGTTTTTCTGTTGTCTTGGGAGTCGGACAGGTCACGCTTGAACTCGGTGTCCGTGCAGAGATCCATTTCCTGTTACTGCAGGCAGCTTACTCAGGTTAATCGTTTCATGACACGAAACCCAAGCAGAAAAGCTGCTTGATAACGAAAGCTCTTTCGCCGCCAGTATGGCATGAGATCCGCCAGCCCCATCGCGCCTAGCATGCACTCATCGGAGAGTCGGGAATACATGCTACAAGATTGAAGCTCTCCATGTCTTTAGTCGTGGCGCGACAGCAGTGTTGGCGCCAGCACGGTGCTAGTGTCCAGGAATCCGTTTGCGGCCGACCAGGGCCTTGAAGTTGGGCGCCCCGTATACAAATACCAAGTGCAGCGGCCGCAAAGACGTGGGAAACAGCGGGCTGCCACAAAGAGATGCGCCTGCTCCAAATGAGGACGTTTGTCCTAGTGTGAGGCATTCCGACGTTCATTCGTGGCATGACAAGCGGGGGCCAATCCATAGGCCGCATCGGGGGAAACCATAGGAGATCAAGACGGCATAAGCTAGAACACACGACAAAGCGAGGGCGGCAACACACTTCTGGGCCAAGCTCAAATCGATGCCGGCAGTTTAAGGCCCGTGTGAACGCATAGCTGGTAGCTTGGCCACTAATCGAGCAAAGCGAGAAGCCCCCTTTTGATCCTAGGGCCCCACAGGTAGCGAATCCAAGTCTTGCTTGAGCTGGGCGATGGGGTTTAGCGTTCCGGGATTTAAAGCCATTTACGCTGCCTGAAACTCGATCTCCACAGTTTTATCCGGCCGCACCCTGCTGCTACTGCTTGCTGTCCATGACGGCTGTATGAGGTAGACATGCTGTTAGCAAAGAAACTGCCCATGGGCATCGTAGCCTTCTTCCTATTCTAACTCTTCACTCGGCGAAGCATCTTCTCACCTCACCGGGAATATAAATCGGCGCCGTTGCTGTCCAGGATTCGATTACCCCAGCCCACCAGGATTTCTCCGAGGTTCCAAACAGGATTCTACGGGACCGAAGATAAAATAAATATTCGCGAGAGAGAACACGCATCTATTTTCAGCCTTTTCCACCAAATCAACGAGACCCAGTCAATACGCGAGGCAATTCATTTGTGGCTCCCCCAGCGGTGTATCAGCGTCAAAATCGGGCCGCATAATGCTTAGCAGACGGGCAAATGGTGGTAAAACTAACGACCAAGCAGCGTGTCAAGATACTTCGGCAAGTTCTCTCGAAAAAGCTCAGGAAAGCGAATATGGTGTAAGCGCTAACAATTCATCGGTGGCTGGCATCGCGGTGACTGTAGATCCTCCCCAGACCTGTCACAATGATTGGGCTTCGTGGCTAGCCTACTTGTCGTCGTATTCGGAGCGTACATTCCAAGTTCTCGCGGTGAAAGAAACCATGGGCCGCAAGGAGCAAAATAGGAGGATAATGAACACGAAGGCGTTTCAATCCGGAATACTGAGCGAGCAAGACCTGATACCTCCTGTGTGGGATCCATTTCAGAGAGTCTACATCTGCACGCACGGATGGTCGCCCGTCGAATCCAAGAGCACAGGAAAGCGTCCTCGCCAATACGTCCGTTACACTGGATGTCTGTGTCGCTTTTTGTGCAGGCAGTGATGACTAAGGAGAATGTGTGGCAACTTCAAGTGAAACATGGTGTATTTACCCACAATCACGACGTGGGCCTGGATACCTACAAAACTTATCCTTGTGCTCGTGGTGTCGCCAATGATCAAGTCTCTGCTCGTGTAGATGGATGGAATGCTTGCAGCTGGCATTTGTCGCTCCCGGATATACGATTATCTGCTCGAGCACGACCAAAACGTCATCCAATCCGATGTAGATAACATGGTTAGGAATTACATTGCTTCAAATACCCCTTTAGACGATGATACCTCAACAGCAGCAGAGCTAGGGTCTTTTACTGCAGCGAACTGTGAAAATATTGCGACTATCGACGAGACAAATTCAGGAGAGACACGAGTCATTTCCGTTCCATCGGCGCATATGAGGCAAATGTATGCTCGCTTCAGCGAGCTGTTGCTGATCGACTGTACTCACAAAACCAACAGGTACGTTTTGCAGATTATGTTGATTTACATTGAAAAGTTTGACCTCGACGATGTCCTGCAGATACAACTATCAACTTTGTACGTTTATGACGATAAATGAATTCGGCGAGGGCCGTCGTTCAACACTCACTGCTCGAAAGCAACAGCGATTGGCATATGGAGCGCGCGATACATCACTTTAAAAGAGCTAACCCCGACAAATTAAAACTTTTGAGAGTTGTGATGGTAGACAAGGACATGAACGAGATACGAGTATTACAGCACACATTCCTAGAAGCGCGAGTTTTAATTTGCCACCTTCATGTCATTAAATGGCTAAAGAAAAACGTTTGAAGGATGAATTCGGCAAAATATCACAGGAAGATGCCTGTTGCGTCGATGCGGTAGTTCACGAAATGGTGTATGCGTCTAGCCAAACAGTGTACAATATGCAGCGTGAGTCTCTTCGTGGGTTATGTTCGCGGATCTCCCTGACTGGCTTTTTGATTACATGGACCGCAATTGGCACACATGCCAGGACATGTGGGTCATGCATCGTCGTGCTAGTACTTCGCACCTGAAAAACCATACGAGCAACAGGCTGGAGAATTTCTTTGGAAAATTGAAGCAAGCAATGCATGGTAACGCAAGCATGCTGGAATGCGTTAAAGCATTAATCCGACACGACCGCCGTGAGGTAAAGAGTACAACTACCGGTTGCGCCGACCTGGTCACTTTCGCAACGTTAACTACGGCGAGGAATTGAATGACTTTTGCATATCACAACTCCCTACGTAACAGAGCAACTACATCCGCAATATTCTGTTGCGTTGGCAAAAGTTCTCGCAGGAAGTTACTCGTTTAGCCAAGAAGTTGATAACTTCGGCAAAATCGTCGTGCGTGGCACAACAAAGACTCATATTATCAGCACTTTGGACTGGAGCTGCAATCGTGGCTTTGCAAGATCAATGCAGCTGCCGTGCCGGCATGTTATAGCATTTCGAAAGCATCGCGGATCTTCAGGCCCTCTGATCCCAATCCGCAGAATCGACGACAGGTTATCTCTCTCAACACTATTGGTTTGGTGATATTCGGCTAAACTAACTTGTCGTACTTGCATAATTGTAGATGGAGAAGCAAGATCATCAATTTGCAAGTTGTTCCGCAGTTTGTCTTCGGGTCGAACGTAAGTGCCCCACCTATGAAGAAAGTTAAACGTGCACGAACTCAATCCGAAAGGTATCGAGAGGCCGCCAGGGTCACACAACTCATGTGTTCAGAGCTTGCGAATATTGACAACGACACAGAGTTTGACAAAATGGTTGAGTTCGTATTGGAGCAGTGGCGAAACGTGCGGCTGCGCAAACTTCCCACTTTGGATGTGCAGACTGACGAAGTTATCGCTACTTTGCAGAGCTCTCCTCAGCTCTACAATAAACCTATACAGTACGTAGCAAAATCGGCGGTAGATTTGGAAGTATTCGTTGAATTGCCGCTTCCCGTGACCATTTCAAGAGGCAGCAAAGAAACTTTCCAGTCTCAGGTTCTGCAACCGTGCTCAACACTCGGTTTAGATGATACAAACGGTGGAGCTGATAAACCTAGCGTAGCAATTCGTCTGAACCCCAAGGCGCGAAAGTCTGGACGACCGAAGAAAAACTGAAAAACCACTGATACTGACGAGCGAGTTTCAGCATTATGGTTTAATGCAGCTGAGAATGGAAGAAAGCTGGCAGGAGAAAACACGCTTCGGAAACTAGTGCAACCTCTCGAGCATCAACGACCAGGACTCATTGAACTACAAAGGCGGTTATCAGGTGTTCTTGTTAAGTGTGTCTCAGCTGCCAACAAGCACATTCAACACAAGAAACTGAAGCGACCTGTGTTGAATTTGGGCGCGTTTTACATACTGCCTCGACAGCTTTTGGAATCATGCATCAGAGCATTCCCAACAGCTACCGATATGAATCCAATTGTCTACGACGCAGATAGTACTGACATCCCTGGCGAGGAGTCAGCCATGAATGTTGTTTTCATTAAGGACGTTGGCACATTTACGCGCCAACAAATTCAAACGTTCTGTCAAGTAGCAGATCTTAAGCTCCAAGCAGCATTGGGTTTAAAATGCGTCCAGTGGCTGAACAACGCAGTGATTGGATCACTTCCTGCTCAATATCATGCGTTGTGTAGAATCACAGCTGATTGAGTCGCCTCGACATATCCTAACGCTCCTATTTACGGACTTGCAAACGAGTCAAGCTATGTATTCTCGATGTTGTATCGATCAACACCTCCTACCTATCTGAATGGAGCCTATCTACGATCGTTGTGTGATCGATTGACAATAAATTTTCCTGTAGTTCATTTTGGAGGGGAACAACATTGCCGAGCAAAACCAGCACGACGTGCAAAGAAGCAAACCATGAGCAGCGAAATTGTTTCGCACATCAAATCGCTATTCGTGGCTGGAAAAAGTAGTGCTGATCCCTGTTAACTTTGCAGATGCACACTGGTGTGACCTGGTTATCAAATCCCATACCAAAAGAATCTACATTTACGACCCACTTAATCAGCGCACCTATAAAAACATTGAAGGATATCGCTAGGGATCTGAGAAATAATGTGGAGTTCAAAAGGTACGAAATCGCGGCAATGGACACACCACTGCAGTTTGATTCCTACAGCTGTGGAGTATTTTGTTGCATGGATGTTTATCGGTCACGTTGACGAATCAGTGTTACGTGATATGAGTGTAAATTCACTCGTTCGGCGTAGATTTTAGCTTTTTACTACATACTGACTGGGAATATGTTGCCATCCACCGACAACACTGCCTACGCGGACATGAATATCCAAAATGATACTGGTCTCCCCACGCCTAACAACATGTACAACTCGACGCTAACAACGACTTATCTAACGAACCAAAACAATCATGAGGCAGTGAAAACCGTAGCAATGGCTGACGTTTTAAATATTCTAGTACGTACTAAGAAGAAATATGCATTGATTAACCAGTAGGAAGAACTGTTTTTGCTTGAGATTAAGATTTGGGTCTCTCCGACTGCTGGTCCAATTGTCGGCGGGATTGCTCCTCAAGTTCCCACGCTTATTCCACCTATCGCTGCGTGCGGCACTACCTGTTCAAATATCTGGGCTAGCTGTCAATAAAGTTGGGTGATATCGTTCGCTCTGAAAATCATCATGAGCGTTAAGATAAACGATAACAATGGCATTCCATTTGCACCAGAACTGCATAACATATTTAAGAGCTTGGTAATAGTATCTTCTGAAAATATTCCCCGCAGTTTGAACGTACCGCACGAATCCTGCATGAGTTCTGGTAGTGTCAGGATTCGTCCAGGATTTTAAGGCTTTTTCTAAACGAAATCCTGGACAGCAACACTTGCCAATATAAATTCACATTTCCATTTGGTCGGAGTAGCAATTCGATTTCTTTCACACAAAGACGTAGAACCAAGCATTTACTATGGTTGCTGCAGTGGAAGTAGGCCTACAGGCAATCTGTAGAAAGCTGTAGGAGGCCTTTGCGGTGAGCTTTTCGCTTGCCTGATTGCGGTTGCTGGACAGTGAGGTTTCCTGGCCGTTCTCGCAGCATTTCCCCTTGTTTTGCAGTGCGCCAAAACGTGCAATGTGGTCCATAGTTCCTCTGTTGCCAGAACGTGCATAGCTTACATTACAGCATGTCCCGCACGAGTGAGACCCGACATGCACGCATCAGAGCCATTTACCAACTTGCGCGCGCAACCCAGCCCCGCTACACATCGACCCGCCTGCTATGGCCGACACCGACGACGACTCGACACATAACCTGCTGCAGTACCTTATCTTCGCGCTGCTGCTGCTCATTGGGCTCTCGCCCTTCCTGCTCATGCTCTGGAAAAACTCGGCGTACCGACAGCGACTCGCCGACACCTTCTGCTGCCGAGACTGCGGTGACTGCTGCATCCGACGCATTCACTACGACGAGGCAGACCTACGCACGCTGCGAGAGCTGGAGCAGCCCCAGCGAGAGCGTGGGCATCAACGGAGCCTACCGCATGTACCAGGCGCGACGCTCACGCTTGTCGCTGCGGCTGGCGTCCTGGCGAGAGGACGTCAAGCGCGGCGGAGGCGACGACGACCGACTGCACCACAAACTCGCCCAGATCCAGGCGGCTCAGTACCAACGGCAGCAGAGCCAGCCTGCGCCGAGGACGGCATGCGCGACTGCCGCCGCCGCCACAGCAAGCAGAACCAACCCAACGCCGAGTTTGCCATTCGACATCCGCGTCGTGGAGATTAACGACCGCATGGATGAGTCTAAGAGCTCGTCGAACGCATCGGCAGCAGATGTGTCCTCGAACGACTCGGACGAGGAGTCTGTGTACGAATTAGTGCCGCCCACGCCCAAGGACGAGCGGCCACCCATTGATGCGGTTCGAACAGGCCGGCGGTCTACTGTGACCGCTGAGGAAGAGGAAGAAGAGAAGGAAGACGTACCCCCACGCGACCACCAGATTGTGTGAGATTTTTGCTATGAAGCTTTTGACTTGACCAAGATGAAGTCAGCCTCGAACTACATGGTTTCCGAAGCACATAGCTACCTAGCTAGCTAATGCGCATATTTAATGTCTAGACATCGCTTCTGCTCTCTTTACAAAGCTAGCTAACTGTGCTTTGCCATCATCACTGCTGCTAAGAAAAAAGGTATATACAGGTACACGACGCAACGAGAATTATTTTCTTGTCGCAATGCTGAAAACGAGCTAGTCTGCACCAGTTTGGGCCCGAAACTTCATCGAATGCACAAAGCCACCTGACAGAAACTTGGCCAAGGCAGCAGCATCCGACGCCTGGTACTTGCTCGTGTCAACGAACACCGGGAACGCCGCGGCGGTGTCCATGCCGTCGGTCTTAGACGGCATCTTCGTAGCCATGAATGCGCGCAGCTGCTTCTCAGTGAGTAAAGCTGCTGTTCTTGGACACGAGGACTACCAATTCCGGCAGGTAGGCCAAATAGTCCTTATTTTGCCCTTGCAGTTCTACAGCGTCGCCGTGATCTTCGCCGTCAAAGAAAACCTGGTCCTTGATGAAGCGAATCATCAGCGAGGTGGCGTTCACAGCAGCATCGTAGCATATCTTGTCATCCAAGGTCTTGGCCGCAGCCACGGCCCGAGTGAAAATACATCCAAAGCCGTCCTTCCACACACTCACTGGTTTGTACCAGAAGCCAATATTCCAAAGCGACGGCAGCACGTGCAGCAACTTCTTCAGCACACGCGCATCGTTAATTCGGCTAGGAGTTTCCGCAATCTCCGTCTCCATGGTCTTGACGGCAGCGAGTCCATTAGGCGGCAGCGAGGAGAGCCCGCCGGTTGCCACGCGCGTGAAGATCTCGTCCAAACGAGCAAGCCATTGGACGACTTTGCTGGAGCTCGAGTCGCACGTGATCGCCGGTACCGCTGCAAACTGAGTGTTTACGATATCACTTGGGTCCATGGAACTGCTGGGCGAGTTCGCTATCACAGCGCTGGTGCCGCTGATCTGGGCCGTGTTGGCTTTTGAAGACGCACAAGTACTGGATGCCAGGAAAAACGCGGCAAGAAAGGTCAATGCGCGCCGCATGGTTCACGAGGAGAACTCGAATACCCTGTGCACACTTGCCTGCTGATCGAGAAGTGCGAAGCGGAGGCTGCTGTTGCGGAATGCGATGTTGCGCTGGAGCTGGCTGGCTGGCGTCTGTCCTGACCGCGGAAGTGGGGGCGACGTTTCGCCGGAAGCGTAGAATTGTATGGCCGAACGCTGTTCAGAGCCGTTCAGCCGTTCAGCGCTGCGAGCGCGAAAATATATCTCGGTTTCCCCACGCATGGGGCCATGCATGGGGCCACCCCGTTGGGGACGCTTTTGAGCTACCGCTCACCAACCTCGTTCCCGGCGCATTCCATTGGTTTCTAGCAGTTTTGCCACTTTTACGACAGGTTCCTGATTCAAAACCGCGATTTTTACCTGAGAGACCACTTCGCGTCTTCCCGCCGCTCCGCCGACCTCGCTGCTGGGACGATGCGCGCAACGGACCTGCGGTGCCGCCGCATGAAGACGCTCGTGCGCCAGGGAGCTGGCGTGGCCATCGTGGTGGCGAGCTGCGCTGCAGGACTGCTCGCAATGACCCGCCGATTGACTTCTGCCTCGTCCGCTCGCGTGCTGACCGAAGCCTCCTCGACCTCCTCCTCAGACTCGGACTCGTGTGACTTGGCAGATTGGGAAACGAATGGCGGCATTGCGCTGTACATCTTTGGCCTCGGTTACATCTTCGTGGCGCTTGCTATCATCTGCGACGACTACTTCGTATCGGCGCTCGAGAAGATCTCGGACGCCCTCGCGTTGTCCCCGGACGTGGCGGGCGCCACCTTTATGGCTGCAGGCTCATCGGCGCCTGAACTTTTCGTGTCCCTGGCTGACAACGTGTTTAAGAAACCCGCAGAGAGCTTGGGCGTCGGCACCATCGTGGGGTCGGCCATCTTTAACATTCTTATCATCATCTCGCTCTCAGGACTGCTGGCGGGGCAGGTGTTGGCGTTGGACTGGCGTCCATTGCTCCGCGACTCGCTATGGTACACGTGGTCCATCGCGGTGCTAGCTTTTGCGGTCTGGGACGGCAACATCGACGTGCTGGACTCGGTCATCATGGTCTGCTCGTACGCTAGCTACATTTGCTACATGGGGTTCAACGAGACCGTTGTAAACCGCTGCTGCAAGCGCCCCGAGACAGAAAATATTCAAAAGAGGACGAGAAGAAGGAGCTGAAGGAGTCGACCGAGATAGAATCCACGACTGTTTCTATTGCCGACGTCGTCGTGACAACTGGGGAAGAAGCTCTTGTAAACGGTGAGGACGGCCATGATCGCAGTCAGCAGCATAGCTTCCTGGCCGAGCAGGACAAACTGAACCCGATGCTGCGCTCCAAGTATCGCATGTTTCAATCGCAGCAATTGCTGGAACGAACGAGCTCTACAACCGATATTGAGGCAGGTGGTGCGACTACCGACAGTTCGATTACCAAGTCGGACTCTCCTGGAAGCAAGGACCAACTGCGTGACCTACCAGCTGTGAATGAAGACGGGGAAGAACTCCCAGCGTATTTTGAGGATGCATTGAAACCCCTGCAAGTATCCTGGGCAAACTGTGGTTTGTCTTTACCTGGCCAATTGTGGCACTGGCTCGCATCACCATCCCAGACTGCCGCTACCCGAAGTTCTCCGGTACATTCGGTTATTCGGCGACATTTGTGCTTTCTATCGTGTGGATTGGAATCCTTTCGCATTACACGGTTGCTTTCGGCACCAAGTTTGGATGTATCACTGGGATCCCGTCTGCGCTGATGGGACTCACTATCATTGCCGCGGGGACGTCGATTCCGGACGCGTTGAGCTCCATCCTCGTCGCTCGAGATGGTCACGGCGACATGGCTGTGTCGAACGCGCTGGGAAGCAACGTGTTCGATATTTTGTTTGGACTTGGACTTCCTTTCCTTCTGTCAAATCTGGTCTACGGTGAGACTGTGCCAGTGTCGGGCGACGACCTGGATATCTCGATCGCGGTCCTCTTCGCCGTACTGCTGTTCGTTGTTGTGACGCTTATTTCCTCCCGCTGGAAGCTATATCCAGTAGCCTGTGTCTTCCTGCTGCTGCTTTACGTGGGCTATGTCGTCTTTTCATACCTTCGCGGCCTCGACATAATCTGAAGATGTTTTGGATTGAATTCAGCCATAGCGGGTTTTACTGCTTCGACATAGCATACGGCTCACGCGTCAGAATTGAACGGTTTTGCGGTGCGACGCCAAGAATGGGGAAGGCGATGTGTTCGGTGTCCAACGCAGTTCCCTGAGTCAACGTGTAGTGGTGCAAAGGTGGCGAGCAAACCTAAGTGATTTGGTACCTCGGTTAGTATTGCACACAGCACAAAGGCTTTTTTGTGGGAGAACGACATGGACTCCATTGCAGCGAGGAGTGTGGGGGCAAAAATAGCGGATGAGCGAGCGAGTTGGGAAGCCGGTGGTGTTGCAGCAGTCCGGTTTCACGTTTGCTGTCGGTTGCGCCGGACTGGTTTGCAACCATTCGGTGCAAGTTCCTACACACGCTCTTGCTGAATAGGTTCAGGAACTGCGGTCTGCATTGCGAGCGCAAAGTGGACAGAATCGACTAAAACGTAGGAAAGCTGCCGTTTGGTACGGCGATCACGTGGTTTACATGTCGCTGTGGAAAGTGTTCCTCCGATGGGGATGGAAGTCAACGCAACACCAGTATCCACCACCGCCGCCGCAAGCCCATCGAAAAATGACTCGAGTAGCGACACGACACGACCGTGTTGATGCTCGGGGTTCTTGCCCGCACGAGGCCGATGCGAGGAGCCGTTCATGAGCAACAGCTGTGCGCTTCGGCTGGGTTGTGGCGGTGAGAGCGCGGCCGACTTTCAAAAGACACGCGGCTGAAAGAGCCGCCCTTGTCCGCCGGCGCCCCGTTCGGTGTGCTCGAGATTTGAATCGGAGGCTTGGTGCGCTAAACAGCGTCGCGTGCGTCGCGCTTCGGGTTCAAGGCTGGCTTGCGCAGACCTGGCATCGGCGATACCCAAGGGGCGTCTGGCGCCGTATTGATGTGCAGAGCACATGCCAGGTCGCAGGGAATTGACGCAGACACACCATCAAGCCGCCCAAGCACCAAGACCGGCGATATTTGTTGCGAGAGGGTTGTCAAATCCTTTGTGCAGCTCTTGAACGGGAGACCAGTCTCTGTCAGCGAGTATTTTTTTAAATCTCGACGCTGTTACAGCAGCGAGAATCCAGCATGCCTGCGTGCAAAGCATCTTGCGGGCAGTAAACGAATGCTCGGCTCTACGGTGCAAGTTGCTTGCTGCACATGCGAAACGGCTTGCCTGGGCTCGGGGAGAAAGCGTCCTTTTCTTCCGCGACTTTGACTTGGCTGCATCTGCGCATGCTGGCACCTGGTGGCGTCGGCGTAACGCAGTCCGCCATTCTGCTACTTTCCCTGTCTCGGAACAGTCGGCATGGCCAGCCAGCAGCTCAAGGACGACGCTGGCGCAGCAGCGGCAGTGAAGCTGGATGATGCAGAAGTGGAGCGGCGTCGGAAACAGCGAGACCTCAAGCGCAAGTCACGCGAACGGAAAAAGGTAAGTGCGTACGGGTGATTGTGGCTGGCGTGTTCGTTGGAGCTGACTGGCGACACGTTGGTTTCGTTTGGCGTTGATTCCATAGAGAAATCTTTTGGAGCTGCAGACCACAGCGCAGCAGTTGGAGCTTGAGTACAAGCAGCTTGTCGCCGCGAAGCTGATGAGGGAGCAACAACTTGATGTGAAGACGGAGCCGAACACGACGGAGCTTGAGCAGTCTCGGCTAGTGGACCTCCAGGAGAAGTACAAGGCCGTTCGGCAGGAGATGCACGAGCTGCGAGATCAAATGTCGGGATTCAAGCAGAAGCTGGAGGAGTATGAGCGCTTTATTGCCATGCTGGACGGCCATTTGATGGGCTTTCAGGACACGCAGACACAGCAGGACGAGGCGGCCAGTTGACGGCGCGTTTGAAGTGCATTGAATAAGTATTGAGGGTAGCAAGACAGGAGAAGAAATTATGAATCAACACCGAATAAACTCACGGTCGAGGCGCGACTGGCAACGTCGGACGAAGTCGCTATATGGCGTGGAATTGCTGTCGCTGGCAACGTGTGGACAGGCTTACGCTCTTTGCTTCAAAATGGACGTAAACACCATATGGGCGTGCAGTCACGGCATCACGAGAATTGTCGCCGAGAACCTTCTTGCCGCCAAGGCAAAGGCTGCCGCTGAGATGACATCAATCCGCTGCTGCTCAGCGCGACGCCTAGCTGACTCGGAGCTGATCATTCCTTGGGCTCGACCAGTGGTGTTCCGCGACACCCGCTTCGCTGTGCCCGGTCGTCTAACGACGAGGAGTTTGGGGATGACGCGCTCTTCTCACACCTTGGACATCAATGACCTCTATGCTCGTTGTTCAGCAAATGACCTGCTGCAAGTCGACTCCACGCAAGCGCTTGTGCTCCAGGATACGTAGGACTGCTCAAATCGGTGTGCCTGTTGTCACCAAGTCTCTAAAAGACAACTTGAACAGGGTGAAGCAGAGGAAACGGTACTTTTGTTGTGGTGTAGTCTTAGCAACGGCGTTCATCTTGAGAGGGGTTTGCACTTGTGTGGATTGAGAATGACATAGCTGTCCACCAGCATCTGG
This sequence comes from Phytophthora quininea, assembly GCA_011947345.1. Lineage (NCBI taxonomy): Eukaryota > Oomycota > Peronosporomycetes > Peronosporales > Peronosporaceae > Phytophthora > Phytophthora quininea. The sequence goes on from JAAVTG010000164.1 coordinate 12,466, forward strand.
AACTCGGTCAACTTGGATTCGACACCCTACTGGTTCGCCACGAACGCAAACCAGTGGTTTGATACCGCGTCTGCGCCACCAATAAGCCAACGCTGTAGTAGACCAGATTCGAAGGGTGGCAGTTCTGCAGCGCCCACTTCGACGACGCAATTGTCTTGCTTGGCCAAGAGCCACACTACATAAAGCAGAGCGTCTCCTGGCGCACCATTGCACGGGACTCGGATATCAACACCTCGGCAGCTGGTACGTCGATCTCACATAGACGACTGATTTCGATGCTACTTCTCATGGGTTTGGTTGTCCCCGGACAAGCGAGCAAGGCTACAGCAAGTACAAGCTAGACGTGTCATGTCGAAACTCAAATGTAACAATCTTGCTACAAGACCCAAACCCCAGTTTTCCCACGAGGAAGGCTGCTGCTTTCGGCAATTTCCGGTAGCCAAGAAGGCCATCTTGCACTCAAAGCATTTGAAGCATTGGCACCGGCCGATGTTGTATTTCTTGTACTGGAGAGAAGAGGATTGGACGGGCGGTCTACCTGACCGCAGTTCTGGTGATTGGTGAGGTCGATACCATGGTGAAAGTCCTCGTTAAAAGCGGTTGTGCAGTGCGATTGTATTGTAGCTGACTTTTGCTACCACGACTATACAAAAAGAGGACAGCATGCTTCTTTACTCCAGAAGCAAAATTACTAAAGAGAAGAAGAACGATGTCGGCAAAGATATACAAGGCGATTTTCTGCGGGTTTATGGCGTTCAGGGTGTTGGAGTGAGATTTAGTTTGGACTCATGGCGACATTGACCCGCGGCCAGTGCTCTTGGAAAGGGGATTCTTGTATTTGTGCAGCAGTAGCTAGGCGAGCTATTCGTTCTTTCAGTCTCATACATTCCTCAAACTCACAAGGGTCTTGGTGGGCCTCGCATCGCAACAGGGTTATGCGCCCAATGGCGACCTCTAGCAGCAAGACAGAATACTCAACAAAGATTGCGCACGTCGCCTGAACGAAGGAAGGACGCCAGAAGGACTGGAGCGGCCGTGACTAGCATCTCTAGAAGAATGTCACGATGCGCTATGTGGTATAGAACTCCACGTGAAAACTCGTTGGTAGTACGGATAGACTCCACTCACAACAAAACGTCAACCAGGAAGGTCAACGAGAGTTGGGGCTCAAATCGGAAGACCCAGATTCAGCCCTAGCACCGGGTCTGACTGGTCTTCCGATCCGTCCACGCAAACTTACCAAGTGAACTCATGCCATTAGCACGAGATCACTGGCGCATCAAACCTCGCCGGCCCAACAGTAGAAGGATCCAAAGCTAATTAAGGCTAACTGCGAGTCCACCTAGGTCTCAGCCTGTGGTGACCTTTCGAGAAGCGGGGAGACACTCGGCCCCGAACACAAGCGCTGGCAATTCAGCCGTCACGCTCAACACACTCAACCTCGCCACAAACTCTTGGCTTGGCTGAGGGGTGAGCACTGTCCTCACGGATAAACGTGCCCACCGATAGACATAACCCGCTCAAACGGGCGGACCCAGACGCAACGTACCGAAGACGATTCCACTGCCGGACTTGACCCTTGTATGCTTGAGGGAAATTCTGTTGTGTATATGTAGTGCCCATTCGGGCTTATGTAAATCCTATCTTTCCTACTTTCCACACAAATATGCAGTGAGATATGATCCGTTTCCTAACTGCGACCTCGCTGAACCCACCGCCGAGGTCCCCGAAGAATTGCTGAGCTCCCAGACTGGTCACCGAGGTTTCGGAGAGGTCGGGTCGTTGCTACCGAGCCTTCCCAAGAGTCACCGAGGATCCAGCTGTAGCCAACGATCTTTCCCAACAGGCGCCGAGGCTCATAACAGTCGCCGAGGTCCGGAAAGGTCGCCTGGATCTTTGCCCGCTGGCAATGGTGAAGTCGGCGAGTCATCAGATGTTCTGGGGAATGACCAATCACAGTGCCTTCCGTTGGGCATAGTGGGTTGATCCACAAAAGTGATTCCCGCCGACTGACCATTGAGACCTCGCCAGACTTAAAAATCCAGCCAATCAGGAAAACTCCGTTGGGGATGACCGTGAGCGAATCCTCGCCACGCATCGCGATGCCTCACGACTCGTCCCCGCTTCCCAAGCAGATCACGATACCATAGCTCAGTGCTCGGAACACTTTGTGACACCGTTGGTCTAAGACCACAGTCACTCGACGGAGTACGTGTCGTCACCCAGCTATCAGCTCTTAAAGGCTCTTCAGGACTACAGTCCTTCACGGTACCGTCCACCGACTCGGACACACCGAAATTTAGTACCGTGGCCGACTCGGCCCAGTGCTCGCGCCAGTAGCGCTTCTGCTTCCTTTCAATACGGGAACCCAGTGTTGTCGCGGGCCTCGCAAACTGGTGCAAGCGTAATTGCAATGGTGTGGTATTTCTTGGGTCGGGCTGTTGGACGTCCTTATCCGGCAGATGCCGGCGCTGCACAACCGTGGCGTCTCCTGCTCAGGTAGCAGGACCTCCCAGGCGGAGGGTCCATCCAGGCGATGGGTGACGTTCACAGGAGCCGGAGACGACATGGGCACCGGAGGCATCTGCTGTCCGCTCGGCACGGACCCGCAAACCCCTCAAGCAACCGAGTCACACACATGGAAAATGCAAGCACACTAGAACGCTGGAACTTCGGCAAGGATTCACCTCGCCAAGTCTACGGCCAGGTAGGCTACAACACCTCACCCACCCGAGCCCTGGTGGTCATCAACCACCACCCCAGTCTCTCCGTCCCAGGACTAGTCCGCACCCTCAGTAACCCACATGCAACACTCCCATGAACTTAACTCACTCTCTTTCGCTTCAGTGCTCAGATAGCCCCTTTAGTGTTGACCGATCCTGTCAAACTCGAGACTGAGAGGCGGGTGGGCGCCCGCCCACCTCCGCGCTCTCCTACACTACCGAAGATCCTCTACCTACGTCCTTTCAGCTCCGCTTGAGCGTCTCCTCGACTGCGATCTTCGGCTTCCGTTGCTAAATGCCGTCTACTGCTGGCAATCTTCTCTGTTTCGCCCTCTTCCTGCAACTACTCGCAGTTCGTGTCCTATGCCATCTTGCTGGTACCTGTGCATCATCACCCTGCCTACTCGCCATCCCCACCAAGCTCGTCCCCGAGCTTGCGATCGTCCACTAAAGCTTGAAATTCTGCCACATTCAGCCACTGCTGATGCACTGGGCCGTTCTCCTCCGTTTGATACTCCACTTGGTACTCGAGCTCGTAGCGCCCGGCGCGATTCCTCTTGCGTCGTCTACCTCTCTCTACGATTGGCCCCACTATCGCGAGATCACGCAGACTGCGCAGCCGCTGCTGCTTTCGCGGTCGGCCCCGACTTCTTAAAGCACTGACTCCTGCTACCGTGTTTTCTCTGTCCAAGGCCCCTGTCCGGTCATCCTTGCGGGCTCCGCTTTGTGCTTGCGCGCCGGATCCTGTCTCTGCTTCATGTTGCAAGGGCGGTCGATCATTCACTGCTACATTGTCTTCGTCGGGACCCTCTGTCTTGTGCTCTGTGGCTGCCTGTGTATTGCGCAGCGTATCGCGTCTTACTGCCCGTGCTTCTCGGGCGGCTCTTGCTGCTTCCTGTCGTTGTCGCTGCTCTGTGACGGCTTGCAGGTTTGGGACCTGCTCATCTTGGCGTCGCCGCTTCTGCACTGCCGGCGGCGGCTCCGTTGCCGTTCTTTTTCGTACTTTGGCTGCTGCTCGTGCTTTCTGTGCCCCAGTGTCTGTTTCCACGCTCGAGCCAATGAGCGCGTCCTGCTCCTGGCTAACAGGTCGTCGTAGTACTCGTCGCGGTGCACTTGCTGGTGCAGTCGCTTCGGGTTCTGTGCATCTCTCGTTGCTGTCTGTTGTGGGGTTGGCACCGGTGGTCGAGCATCAGACTGGGCTCGCGTTGTTCCAGGTGCAACACTCTCATTGCCGGCATCTTCCGTCGCAGCGCCGCTTTGCACTTCTTCCGCTGCACTCTGCGCAACACCGCTCTCTTCGACACCTTGGCCCCACACATCAGGAACACTCTCCCCTTCATCGTCATCAAGATCGTCTATCATCTGCTGCAGCATCAACTCCCTCTGACTATCAGGACAGTGATAAGACGTCAAGAAGCTTACGTGTGTCACTAGTTGCTCTCCGTTATCGAGTCTCTTGACACGTCGATTATCATGTCCGACGTCGTCCTCAATTCTTGCCGGTCCGATCCACCTGTGAACAAGCTTCGTGGTGCCTTTGCCTCGTGGCGGTCGCAACACCCAAACCAAGTCTCCGGCTTTGAACCTCGAGTTTCTTCTCGTCCTCCTGTTATAGTATCTCTCCCTCCGCGCTTGATCTCGCGCGGCCGCTTGCCGAGCGAGTACTCTGGCCGTGTCCATGTGAGCGACCAGATTACGGTGATAGTCCGCCCACTGCCCAACCTGCGTTACACCGCTGGCCCTGAGTAGCTCATTCGGCGCCTTCAGCCGGCGACCTAACAGCAGCTCATTTGGCGAGTATCCCGTCGTCGTGTGCCGTGCTCCATTATATGCGTACAGCGCACAAGGTAACCAGTCGTCCCAGTCTTTCTGATCGCCGTTCACGTACATGCTAACCATATCTTTCCAGGATCTGTGAAAACGCTCAACCAGTCCCAGCAATGCCGGTCTGTAAGGTACAGGCGTCGTTTGCTTTGCCTGCAACAACGCCACTAACTCCTCAATCACACGTCCGTTCAATTCAGGCGCGCCGTCCATGATAATCTCGCGTAGTGGTCCGTAGACCAATATGATGCGCTCCACGATGAACCTTGCCACATCCCTGGCCGTATGTGTCGGAACTGCCACAGCGATGGCGTAGCGCGTGGCATATTCAACTGCCGCCACTACATATCGATTTCCTCTTGCTGAAATAGGTAACGGCCCAGCCACATCTAGTGCCCAGCGATCACAAACATCTCCTAGGCCCAGAGCTCTCAGTGGAGGTATCACCTCCTTTGGTCTTGCTTTTCGTGTACCGCAATCACGGCAACCTCGAACCCAAGTTCTCACCGTAGCTCCCATGTCCGGCCACCAGTAAACAGCTGCAATTCGCGCGAATGTCTGCGGAATCCGCAGGTGACACGCGAAAATAGAGTCATGGGCTTCACGTAGTGCCTTATGTCTTAGCGTCACCGGCAAAATCACCCGCCGTTCTCCACCGGGTGTACGGGCGTACACAAGTCCTGCGTCTTTGACAATCTCTCTGGCTCCGTGCCTCCGCGCTCTAAGTAACTTTGCAACCTGTTTGTCGTGTTCTTGGTGCTGGCGAATCTCTTGGTCTGTGAGCTGTCCAGTGTTTGCTGTAGCTGCCACCACCTCAAGCGGCGATTCCTCTGACTCCAGTGTTGGTGCTGCTGCCTCGATCACGGTCGCCACTTTGGCCATGACGGCTTGTACTGACCTCGCTATACCGGTTGCTGTTGTTTTTCGGTCGCGGTCGTGGTTTTCGTTCTAACACTATTCACAGCTGCAGCTGCCGAGTCTGTTGGTCATGCCAGGACCTTCGTTGCTACCGTCTCCGTGCCCGTTGGCGCTGCACGTGCCCCGATTGGTGTTGGTTCCACCTCTCCACCTGCACCTTCATCCACAGGAGCTCTTGACAAGGCATCAGCTACCACATTGGTTGATCCTGGGTGATACACAATCCTGAAGTCGTTCTCTTGCAATTGGAGCGACCACCGGTGCAACCTACCCGTCAGATCTTTGGCGGTCATCAGCCACCGCAAGGCTGAGTGATCGGTGACCAACTTGAATCTCTTGCCGTACAGATAGGGCCGGAACAATTTAATAGCCCACACTACGGCTGCACATTCAAGATCCGTAATGCCATACTTCGCGACTGTCTCCGAGTTGACCTTGGACGCAAAAGCTATGGGTTGATCGCCTCTACCTTGATCCTGCATCAACGCTGCACCCAAACCAACTACTGAGGCATCTGTTACTAACCTGAATGGCTTGCTGAAATCTGGGTATGCCAAAAGAGGGCGCTCAGTCAATTCATGTTTCAGTTGCTCAAATGCTTGCTGCTGTTCCTCGCCCCACTGCCACACATTTTTCTTCCGCAGCAACTTCGTCAACGGAGCAGCTTTTGTACCGAAGTTGGGAACAAATCTCCGGTAGTAACCAGCTAAATGAACGAATCTCTTGACACCAGCGGCATCAATCGGGACAGGAAAATCTCGCACGCTTTTCACTAGCCTCTCTATGGGCCGTACTCCGTTGACGTCAAGCTCGTGACCTAAGTACTCCAGTCGGTTGGTACCGAAGCTGCACTTGGAGGCCTTCAGGGATAACCCCGCTCGTGACAACCTCTCTAACACTGCTGCCAACTCCACTACGTGCCGAGCTACATTTCCCTTGGTGTAGATAATCACATCGTCCAAATAAAATAAGCAGCACTGCCACGACAACCCACGCAACACCGCGTCCATAATCCGCTGAAACGTCCCAGGTGCGTTTGCCAAACCGAACGGCATCCTCACGAAGCGGAACAAACCCCGGCGCGTCACGAAACCGGTCTTGTCACGGTCAGCTCTGGCCACGGGTACTTGCCAGTAGCCAGCATGCATATCCAGACTCGAAAATCGCTCAGAACCGTGCATACTTTCCAGAGTGTCGTCAATTCTGGGCAACGGATAGATATCCTTCTCGGTCACAGCATTGAGCATGCGGTAGTCGATGCAAAAAGCGCACGCTCCCGTCCTTCTTCTTGACCAGAACCACCGGAAAACCCCACGATCCTTGACTCTCCTCAATGACACCATCCTTAAGCATCTTACTGACCTCTGCGTCGATTGTCTCTTGCTCAATTCTCGAGTAGCGTCGTGGTCGAACCTTTATAGGCGCCTCGTTTCCCGTGTGGATCGCGTGCTCGATTCCCAGGGTCGTCATCGGAGGGCAACCTTTCTGTGGTTCGATCAACCTGGGGTAATTCCTGAGAAGCATCAGCAGTAGGTCTTTGTCGGAATCTTCCATGTCCCCAAGCTGCAGGTCAGACTCGTTACTCAATGGTTCGTCACGTACTCGTAATATTTCAGTCAACCACTTTCGTACTTCGTCCCGATCCATGTCACTGCCGATATTTACGAGCTCTGTACCTTCAGCTAACGGCGCCCATGTCCCCAATGTTTCTCGTGTCGGCAGTTTAGTCTTGCGGCCTTGCAGGTTCAATACTGGTACCGTCATCTGTCCATTTTCGACCTTGGTAACGGTAGGAGCAAGAAGAAGATGTTTCTCGGTTCTCGACATGGGCATGAAGATTCCCGTGGCCCCATCCTCTGCGGCAACAGCCAACTTCACGTTGTGCATTGTCTGGCTCACAATCTTTGCTGGTCTTGCTACTCTCACCTTGGATTACGCCAATTCTTGCGGCAGTACAGTACCTATACCCGTAAAGGCACTACAACTTTCTTGCCCCCGTCGTACCATTTCATCTCACTGGCCACGAAATCAATTTTCACTCCCTTGGCATACATCCAGTCTTCGCCGATGAGGAAATCTTCAGTGGGGCTGTCCACGAGCAGCGCATCTACTTGTATCCTTTGCTGATACTGTGTCTTGAGTGTGAATCTCCACACGCCCAAAACTCGCACCGCAACGCCACTGAAACCCTCCATGAAGTCAACAGGTGCCTGCTCACGCAGCTTCTCGCCGAACGCTGCCCAGCTTGCACCAGCCACGCAGTACTGTGCACCGGTATCTATCTTCACTTGGCGCTGTTTCCCCTTAACTGTCACGGTAGCGGTAGGTAGCAAATCGATGGTCTGGGCGCGTGACGCCCGCAGTTTACCGACTCTCACCGGTTGCTCTTGTCCTTCGATTACTTGGACCGATGGCTGTTCATAGAGTCCACCACTACAATACTGGTACTTCTTTCGCCCCCGCCGCTTGTGCGTCATCTTCAACAGGGTGCTTCGTGCAAGTGGCAGCACCGACTGTATAGCGCCAGCTTCTTCCGCGGTGAATCGCCTTGCTCTGCGGATACCGTGCTTTCTCACGTCGTCCAAGTACATGAACGTTCCCTCAGGACACAGAGTAGCGGCGTCCCTTGTAGCTCTCAGCCTCAGTACCCGCGCTTCGGCTTTCCTCACATTCCGCTCGTATCTACGCCGTACTCTCGACGCTTGCACTGATGTGTCGGTGGTCGCGTTCCAGGCGTCCGCCCCTATAGTGCGCAATCCAGCCGCGGCCGTCATCTATTGACTAGCGACAACGTCACGCGTAGCGTTCTCGCCTATTATGTTTCTTGTAGCTCGTCCGCCTAGCCGTACCGCTTCAGCGATGGCCAATCTTGCGATACCTTCCGTCAGCGCCGCTTCACGCGACTGCACTTCGTGTATAGCCCTGTTGGCCCTTGTGCTCCAGATGAGAGCCTCCATGAACTCCTCACTCGGCTCCGACATCACAATATTCTGTTCCAGTGCAACTCCCGGCTCAATATCATGGCTAAGCACCGGAATGCTTCCTCCGTCCGCGAGATGTGACGTGAATGCCTGTACTTCCTGCTCGGTGGCGCACTCCGCGTCGCACAACGCGTCGCGTGCAGCGCGGGCCTTCTTTCTCCGTCGCTGTCGAAGCAGGCGCTTTTCCGCCTTAGCCGCCCACCGCGCTGCCTCCAGTTTGTCACGTTCCTTGAGCATAACGTCAGCGACCCGTAGCTGCAGTGCCTTGGCTTTTGTGGAATGGCGTCTCTGCATTTCGGTATTGATGGCCCTTGCAACCTCGCCAGGACTTGCACTCTCTTGTTCCGGCGATATCGCTGTTGATGGTCCCGGGCTACTGGCGATCGGCGCCAGCTTGAACACTCCAGCGCTCTCACGCTCTCGTCTCTGCAACTTGCTCTGAAAGGCCATGAGGCCCCGCTTTGCCTCTGAGGGTACCAACTCATCGCTGCCGTGTCCTGCACTTGTGCCGTTATCGATAACTTGGCCGACAGTTTTTCTCGTACCGGTCGCCCTTGCTCTTCCGTGGCAACACTCGTCGGGACTGGCACGCTCCTCGATTCCGATGCTGCCCCCGCGTGGCACCTCTGTCAGGACCCAGTAGGTCCGCTGTACTTGCGGTGCTCTTGGTGCGTACTGCGCCATCCCCAGTATTAAGTGCACCGGTCCTCGCTGGTGACGATGCCTCTTCGCCACGCTCTCGGCCTTGTTCGCTGTGGACGCGATAACCATCTACCACGTGCCCTTCATGAAGGCGTGGCGTTGCACCGTCCTCTGCCACTTCTTGTCGCCTCCGTTCCCCTCTTCCCTGTTCCTTGTCGTACCCCATCGAGCCCAAATCGACATGTTCGTGTGCGTTCTCAACGGCATCGGCCGTCTTAGCCCCTTGTGGCCATGGAGGGTCTGTGTTGCCTCTACGGCTGTCTCCTTACACTCTCGCCCTGTGTGCTCGTTACGACTTCCCCATGGACTTGTAGTCGGACTTGAGTCACCTGATTCTTCTTTATCCTCATGTACCACACGCAGCCACCCGCCCGCGTGCCGCGCGCGTACCCTCTTCTTCTTGAGCCGCCGCACACATCGCCTGCGCTTCGACCCTCTCCGTTCCCGATGTGATTCCGCGATTCGCGAGGCCGGGGCCCTCACGATCGCTGCTCGTTTCCCGCGGTGGCATTGTCTCCGACCGCATCTGTTGAATTCTGTGCTGTACGGGCCGTCTGCGACGCCAGGTCTTCCCTCTTGAGCTGACAGTCGCGTGCATAGTGTCCTGTGCCATGGCAATAATAGCATACGACGCCACGCGGCTGCGTGCCCAGTCCGGTGCGTTTATTCTGGTAGCGTTGGAAATTGGCAAGTCGTTCCTCTCGCGTTTCCAGTGGCTGACGCGGTCCATATCGACCGATGTTTCCAGGTGATCTTATCGGCGTTCTGTCGTCAGTGCGAGATTCCATCTTCAGCGCTCGACTATTGCCGCGCTGTCCCGCCTGGCCGCCCTTGTCTTGGCGCGGCTGCTCATTTCCCGAATCATCTTGTTCGGCGTCCCCTTGCCGCGCTCCGCTGTTCCGAGTGCTCTCGTTCCTGCGTCCTGTGCGCTGCTGGCCAAGACTGCTAGACGCCCGCGGTTTTGGGTTTTCAGCGGGACTGGCTCCCAATGGTACCAGTTTGTACCCTTCCGGCACTATGGTCAGGCCGCTCGCCCAATCAGGCGTCGGTGGGCTCATCAGTCGACCTTCGGTATCGTGTCGTGGTGGCTTGATGGGCGCCATGCCCAGCGCACCAGTTCTCGAGTTCACCAAGGTCACGGACTGCTCACGCTTCGCTGTTCCAAGTGCTGCTGCACTCCGGCGTCCTGACGGCGTACCCTGTGAGTTGCGCGCGTCCTGCCGAGCCAGAGCCTCTTCCAGGCCAACACGATGACCTTCACCGAAGCGTCCAACTTGCTGCGTAGCCATCTTGGCGGCATCGTTCAGCGTCAGCGGCTCGCGACCGCGTACATGCGCGGCCGACTGCTGGTTATGCATTCCATTGAGGAAGACGTCGACCAGCCATTCCTCCCCAATGTCGCGGTCCGAAACGATCGTGCGAAGATTCGCAGCATACTCGACCAACGGCTCTCCACGACCTTGCCGACGGTCCTGCAGACTCGCTACGACCTCGGGATCTGACCGCTGTTCACCATACCTCTCGCGCAGCAGCCTCGCCAAGTTTTCGTCCGTCTCGTCATTGATGGCTCCCATTACAGTACTGTACCAACGCATGGCTTCACCGCGGAAGCTCTGAGCCATCTCGAAAAATACTTCCCCAGGCGTCCAGCGGATTCCTTTAACATATTGTTGGCGCTTGGCTGTCTGAACCGCGCTTAACCACGTAGAGATTGGCATCGTCCCATCTAAGCCTTCGTACTTCGGTAAACGTAGTTTCTTGTCGTGTGGCCGTATTTCGCGAATCACTTCACGCACCACAATCAGTGTTGATGGTGCTAGTGTTTCAGCAGCTCCACCTGGAGTCGTAGACGCGGGAGGTGGGGGTGATGCGGGCTGCTCCGAGGGCGTGATCGGTTGTCCGCGAGCACCCTGATTTGGACACGCCGCCCCAGCATTAGCACCCCAGTCCCAGTGTTGCCAGGTCCTGCACTTCGAGTGCCGCCTCTGCCAACAGCGTGGTTGTCGTCTTCAGTGTCGCTATTCCCCGAGCCATCACTACCACCGCCCCCAGCGGCCAGTTGTCCATGGGCCACCGTAGAGGTTCGGCCACTACTCGTCGCAGTCGCCACCAAGCCACTACCGCCAGTTGGTGCCTCGGCGCCTTGCCCAGAGACGCCAAGCGTGGCATAATCCGGTTCGGCACTTGCAGCGTACGGCGTAGTTCCAGTCCGCACGCGCCAGTCTTCCATCGACAGTTCAATCTCTCCTCCATCGCCGGTATCGACGATCATCGTCTTCCCCGTTTTGAGCTTCTTCTTGGAGCGTCCCGCACCGGTCGCAGCTACCCCATTTGCAGCACGACTCCCAGCGCGCGTCTGCTTCATAGCCATAGTTGCCTATGGTCTGTAATACAGCAAGTCACCTTATCAGTACAGTTATTCAATATCCTCTCTCATTAACACTCCACAAGAAACACATGCACGGGTTGCGTAGTGCCCATCGACCCAGTCTAGGTGACTAAGCCGACGGCCGTGCTGGCAGCGGTTCTAGAAGTCTCGAAGACCTCGTCCCGGCGACCCAGTCTTCGTCTCTTTCAGTGCAGACCACACGTTCGCACTGCCCACTAGAGCGATGTCCGCAATGCCTCAGGCGGACAAGCACAACATCGCCCCTGTATGACCACCATGTTGTCGCGGGCCTCGCAAACTGGTGCAAGCGTAATTGCAATGGTGTGGTATTTCTTGGGTCGGGCTGTTGGACGTCCTTATCCGGCAGATGCCGGCGCTGCACAACCGTGGCGTCTCCTGCTCAGGTAGCAGGACCTCCCAGGCGGAGGGTCCATCCAGGCGATGGGTGACGTTCACAGGAGCCGGAGACGACATGGGCACCGGAGGCATCTGCTGTCCGCTCGGCACGGACCCGCAAACCCTCAAGCAACCGAGTCACACACATGGAAAATGCAAGCACACTAGAACGCTGGAACTTCGGCAAGGATTCACCTCGCCAAGTCTACGGCCAGGTAGGCTACAACACCTCACCCACCCGAGCCCTGGTGGTCATCAACCACCACCCCAGTCTCTCCGTCCCAGGACTAGTCCGCACCCTCAGTAACCCACATGCAACACTCCCATGAACTTAACTCACTCTCTTTCGCTTCAGTGCTCAGATAGCCCCTTTAGTGTTGACCGATCCTGTCAAACTCGAGACTGAGAGGCGGGTGGGCGCCCGCCCACCTCCGCGCTCTCCTACACTACCGAAGATCCTCTACCTACGTCCTTCCAGCTCCGCTTGAGCGTCTCCTCGACTGCGATCTTCGGCTTCCGTTGCTAAATGCCGTCTACTGCTGGCAATCTTCTCTGTTTCGCCCTCTTCCTGCAACTACTCGCAGTTCGTGTCCTATGCCATCTTGCTGGTACCTGTGCGTCATCACCCTGCCTACTCCAGCATGCTGGATCCAGACTCAGATCCCCGGATCAGATATGGATCCAGGCGTAGGCAACCCAGATCTGCAACGGAAGTCGTGCCAGGCTTACATCTGGCACAACATAGGGCTGATCAAGCAACAACATCCAGTGACAAGTATAGAAATGGTGCAGATGATAGGCTTTGGGATGGGATCTCCATGGATCCACTCATAATTCGCTTAATATAGAGTCGAATTTGTGGAGAAGCGGCCTGGAGAAACGCGGCTGTTGAGTGATGGGTAGTCACGCGAAGGAGGAATTTCCATAACCAAGTGGAATTCCACTTGCTTTTCCAAAGCGTGTGTAGAGACTGAGCCCACTCTCTTTGTGCGTATATGTTTGCAACTAGTTATTCGGTCATGATACTTGGATAGAAAGTAGCGAGAAAACCATAGCATTTGGCAAGAAAATCATGACTTATTAGAGAGGTTGTGCAACGGTGTCAATTACAGTGAAAAAACACAGTGAGTACAATCTGGTTAGATAGGGAAACGTAGAGACATATGTGTTGTGCAAGTGTCATTTTTCTGACGGCGGGACGAATGGACAGTGAGAGCTCTGAAGACGAGGAACTCGCGCTTGTCAGTGACAGCAACTCGCGCTCGCGCTCAAACTGGTTCAATTTTGCCCAGCACGCTACTGCTCCAGTGTGGAAATCCAAGTTTCGCTTCAAAAAGACGACATCGTGGCACCTATCGTGCATTTCCGCCTTCCTGATCCATTTCCAACAAAGCAGCGCTACCGAGTTTCCGCTCTCGAGACTCAATGCATTTTTCTGCGTAGGATGGTGTATCCAGCTCGTCTGGATGATCTTAAAGACCTGTTTGGACGTGAACGTGAGGCGATATCATCGATTTCGAACGCCGTGCTAGACCATCTCTACCAAGAATTCTCACAGCTATTGATGTTTGACACGCAACGGCTAATAGAAAGCACTCTCCGTGCCTACGCTAGAGCTGTCTTCGCAAAGGGAGCACCTCTCCGTACATGCGTGGGATTTATTGACGGTACAGTTCGTGGCATGTGCCGGCCGCTGCAACGCCAGAAATACGTTTACAACGGGCACAAGGTACGCCTTTAAATTGCCAAAATTACACTACGTCTAAATGCTAACTAAGTTTTATCGATGCTGTGATTCTGAAGAGAAAACATGCGCTGAAATATCAATCCGTTATCGCTCCTGATGGAATTATCATCCATCTGAGTGGACCCTACGCTGGAACCCGCCACGACGCTTTTATTCTTCAGAAAGTGGCCTTCTAGAGGCTGCGTGTGAGTATCTCAAGTTTGATGGGACACATTACGTCTTTTACGGCGATCCCACGTATGGTCAACAAGATCATATTATCGCACCTTTTAAAGGTGCGTCTCTTACAGACGACGAGCAAGAATTCAACAAGCGGATGAGTGAGGTCCGCGTTAGCGTGGAGTGGGGATTCGGCAAGGTAGTGCGATACTGGGCATTTATTGACTTCGCTAAGAACCAAAAGCTGCGCTTGCAGAGGCTAAGAAAAATTGTATGCCATGGCAGCGTTTCTCTCCAACGTTCATACGTGTGTGTACGGGAGCCAAACGTCAGAGTTTTTCGTGTGACTCCTCCAAGTCTAGGTGAATACGTGCATCCCTGATAATGCAAAGTAAAACAAAAAGGTTTTATTCTGTCGGCGATTTTGCGTTCGTTATCGTCTCAATGAGTCTAGTCATCGTGTGCATCTGAGAGGCCATCATTGCCATGAACTTGTCGTTGCGGTCTCTGTCCTGCTCTTGCCTTTCGCGATCATGGCCCAAGCGACGTTCCTCTAGCTCAAGGCGTCGTTCTTTCAACGCTAGCTGTTGCTGCCGTTCCTCCGCCCGGCTTCTCCGCTCTTCAACTTTCCCTTCAATATAGTCCGAAATGCGCTCTGTGTGGGAGCGTTTTGAGGGTGTGGTGGATGCCTGTTGCTCGTCATCTGGACTGCTGGACCTAGAGCGGCGCAATCCTTCCATAGCATCTCTCACGACTTCGGCCGTTGCCGCCTCACGCATCTCTGCATCACGCTTCTCTTTATCACTCTTATCAACTTTTTCCTGTACATGAGCATTAAACTATTCACGAAGTTATTAGAAGACTGCATATTTCTTAGGATCGCCCACTGAAAGTACTTACCAGTTCTATAAGATCCGTCAGCAGTTGTTCACGCTCAGTGAACTCTTCCGCTGTCCCCGACGCACGAAGAGACTCCATCTCTTCGCGGCGAAATGCGTCATGCAACGCTGAGAATCGGCGCCGACATGCTTTTCCGTCCGCTGTACACGCTGGTAAAGCTGCTTTGACGCCACTTGCAACCTGCTCCCACGCAGCTTGCGTCTCACCATGACCTGCCGACCATGGCGTATGCTTGACGACCTCCTTTAGAAGAAGGACATTACTGGATGGAAGAAAGCGAAAAGCTTTCCTCCGCTTCGCCTTGGCCACGATTGCGCTGCCTGCACCGACGTCTTCGTTAGCGCAGCTGTCCTCCCTTGGCATTGCAATTTGCAAACTCACTGTGGCCACTTATTTGTTGTAACTCGTCGTCACAGTGAGCACGCCTCTAACGTACTTTTCCTAGAGCAAAAACAACTGTGATGACCAAACCCTACCGATGAGAATGCTCACAGTTCCTTTTCACAGTCTTGTTACCATAGCACAACCTCTCTATTGACAGAAAAGCCTACTACCATCACGACAATCGGAGATGAAATCATGGAAAATGGAAATGTGTATTTTGATTAAAGGAGCAACATATCAACTTGCTGGTTCGTCGCCTCAACTTCTACTTCTTGCTCCCTTTCGTGTTACAGCGTTTATGCTTCTCTTTGGGTCCTGGTTTTTCTCCTCGTGAGCCTTTTTCCCTCGGCGAAGTCGGAACGACAGACATGCGGCAGGACGTATCGATTGTAAGCGTAGAATCAATCGGAAAGGGTACAAACTTCAGCGTGTATGTGTCTCGAAAGTGTTGGAGCGAAAGTCGGTCGGCATCGTAAAGGTTAGCAACTGGAGTTCCATCTTGAATTGCAGCAGCCGCAGCGTGTACGCATGAAAAGAATGGCACAACAACTTGTATACTATGTAGTAGTAACGTGTCAACGTCCAGCTATAATTAGTGAACCTCACCACTACATGCTGACGAAAGTTCTGAGCCCAAGTTGAGCTGCAGCAGCCTGCGCTCCCACCTTTTCCACTGTTCAAGCGACAGCTTGAGCTTCTTGCGCGAGCGATAGTTCTTGCTCGCGAGGCGAGCTCTCGCCCGGCAATCGGCTTCATGAGAAGTTTCTGCCTCGTCGCCACACGTGAACACGCGCTGAAGGTGCTTCCGTAGTCCTGCAGGCGTTTTCAAAACACGTTGACACCGGAAGCACTTTCGCGTCAATCGCTTTCTCGGCCGGCCGCGCTTCCTGGGGACGCGCATCTTCGACTTGACCTTCACCATTGAGCTTGGAGATTCGACACTGAAGAAGGAAAAAGTAAGAAAATACCCGTCCCAGCCCACCCACTTACTTATGGACATCATCGCGCGTTTTCTTAGCTACAACGACCAGATCCACTTGCTTATGGAAATCGTCACTGCTGGAGGTAAGAGTAAGTGGAATTCCACTTGGTTATGGAAATTCCTCCACGCGAAGGGACGCCCACTGGATCCTTCCTGATATGGGTTCAGATCTGACCTTCACTCACGGACCGCGATCAGGAATGGTTACCATCATTCAGCGATGGCGATCACGAACGGCGACCATCACTCATCGACTGCGATCACCAATGGTGTATGATGGAACTCAGGTCGGGACATGATGTGACGGAGTTTCACCCACATGGAGGCCTACGGTGCGGCCAGTTTCAGGCGGGATGCGAAGGGAATGAATCAGGTAAGACGCAAGGCCACGTAGGAACGATGTAGGGTACAGGATAGGCAAGGAGGAAGCATAAGGAACAAACAGAGAGTCGATTTTGCCTTCTAGTACACAAGCGGTCATCGGGGCACGGGAAGTATATTGGCCCACCCCTCGCTGTTGCTAAGGCCCCGGAGATTTGTGGCCGGTGATCACCCTCAACTCCTCAAGCCCCCGCTACAGGAAGCGGTCAAGCGCTCGCAAGAGCCCCATTGGAATACAAACCCCGGGTACACACCCAACCAAGGCAACCCCGTCAACCCCGACCTCGAGCTACTCGGTCGGAGCTGACACCCCACCACCGGCGGCTGCGTGAAGAGTTTCCGCGCAGTTTCCAACAGTCTCGTGCCGCGCCAAGGCGGTTCATCTTGCAACAACTGCACATCCTCTCGAGTTTCCCGAGGAACAGAGCTGGCCCAACCGACGGGTACACAAGGTGAGAAGACTTCAGCATCCCCTTCACGGACGATCGGAGTACCCCCTCCGTTAGTCGGTAGTCTGGGCGCCGTGTGCTAGCTGATCGCAGACGATTTTGTGGTTGCGCTTCGCCACAAATTTGCCTTGTACACCACAAGTGCCCTTCCCAGTGCTTAAGACTACGGGAACTACAGTCAAGCTACGTCGGGATCACTACGGATCAAGCAGTGCACGGGGATCTGGATAGTATACTGGCCAGATCAACTCGCAGCCTGGATCCATTAGTACCAAGTGCGGATCCAAGGTCGACTGGAGTTACTACTTGGCCAGGACGACTGATCGACCCTCAAAACCCCAAGATCACGCTATTGGAAGCGTCAAGTACGGAAAAGGAAGTCAATACCCCCTCAAGGCAACCCCCACCTGGATCCAAGATCCAGGCCCCAGATCCAAGTAGATCCAATCGATTACTGGTCTGGTAAATACTCAAGGACGCAGAGTGAAGATTCCCGCGGTGCTCCTGGCCTCCCACGTCCCGCCAAGACGTTCGATCGTGATATACCAAGCATCCTCGAAGCACCCGAAGAGCAGATCCAACCCGCCGACGGGTACACAAGGTGAGCATACTTCAGCATCCCCACGGATATCTGAGTACCCCTCCTTTAGTCGGTGTCTAGGCGCAGTGGGAGCGGATTTCGATAAATCCCGCTACACCACACTCTGACATGGTATCATCACCGGATAGATTCAGGCTGAGACAGTTGCAGTATCATGGGTACGCACCCATCAAACTTAAAATATGGCCAGTCACAGAGCAGAAACGGGGAATTGTAGAGTTGCATCGTGTCAAGGTGCATTGACTACAAGTGCTACCAAGCGCAGCGGGGCTGCGTAGCAGTTCACGTGCACAGAGGAAAACGTAGGACTGTCCGAGTCTCTGTCTTTAGGCTTCCAGTCTTCGATTCTATACAAGAACCAAGTACAGTCCCGTAACTAGGACTCGCAGAGTCAGTGTCCCTTAAAACAAGGACAACACTAATTAACTGCAAAAATTGAACTGAATTGAATTGTTTTATCTGACCCTGGTGTAAATGTATAGACTAAACTATGTGGCATAGTTAATCTAAGAGATATGTAAATGAGTGGTGGAGAGCCAGATGGCTACACAGTCGAAACTCTACACACGGCTAAGAGTTTCGTGTTACCTCCAAAGTCAACGCACGGTTGTGATTTTCGTGTAACCCCGTTACAGGCGATGTGGCATAGTGCCAGGGAAATCCTCCGAAAAGCCCCGGCCCCGGCCCGTCTTTGTACCACCTCAAGTTCAAGTGAAGGTGCGCCACACCAATTTCGGATCACTCCTCAACGTGTGTGGACCACCCCGCTTTGGGACCTAAATTAGGAACCTGTCCGCCGACCACGAAGTCCGGACCGAGACTCCTACGCGCAGGCATACTCAGATCAAGACGAATCAGAATCGTGCTGCCCATCCGCCGCAGAGAAACTGGCCGGCCCTCTGCAGGTCCCAGTTGAAATCCCCAAACAGACGACGGGCAAGCCACGCTAAACCCTCCGGTTTATAGTGGGATCAAGTCAAAGTTCCCAAACCATAGTCGATACGAGTGGTAGGATCCCGTTTGTAGGGACGTAATCCGCCCCAGCGGAGTGCGCTGGGGCGGCCCAAAACCAGTCTCCCTTTTCCCTTCAAGAGCGCAATTCGAACCTCTACGCAGTGCGGACCGCTGCACGTTTGGAGACTAGGAGCGCGGCACCGCCGGACCACGCGTGAGGCTATAACGGTAATATATCAATTCTCTCTGCTTACATTTCCCAAAAGAAGTTAGGCACTTCATATTTGTGTGTCCCCGGAGCGCGGTCTGGCCGGCACGGGTATATACATTTCATATTTTCAGGGTCTCGCCCTTGGAGTCTTACTCCGAAAAGTTTTGGGCCATCGCCCTTGGGAATCAAACCCAAAAGAACCGAGTGTATTTTATTGAGTGCCGTATTCCCGGGCCCGAACCTTGGTAGTAGGTTCCGGACCCGTTGTTTATTTATCTACTACCCCAAGCGTACCAGTACCAGGTCGAGGCGTTCCCGAACACCCTCAGTAACCGTTCCCTGATTAAACAACCGTTTTCGAAGGGGTACACAAGGTGAAGGTACTGACCGGCCCAGGGCCCTTCCGTTCCCGGTCCCCGAGAACTTTTACGTGGAAGGATCCCCAGGCCACGGCCCCGGATAAATCCCTCATCCGAGCGGAGCCGTCTATCTCACTGGGAGTATCACGTGTACACCGGAAGTGGTTAAAGCCCCAAGCGTTACATCACAGCGGCGCGACCAACAAGGCCATGGGATAAGGGTGACGAGGTGCTAGCCAGCGAGAAGTGGTCGCGCCTCTCCAGGGGCAGTTGTGGTGCGGTGATTTCTCCAAGATCCAGCAACCAACTGTTGCTCTCGCCATAGGCCAATAAAAGGGGTTGGTTTGGACCAATTACGACGCGTGGCGGAGGTTTGTTGTGGGTCACTGTCCCTAGGTGGGCACTATTGCGAGCCATCGCCTGGTCGTTAAATCTTCGGATGGGTAGCTTCGACGGCACCGCTCATGTTTCACTTTATATTTGTATAGAATCATCGGTGGAGGCAGGATTAGATAGAGTAAGAGCCCACAAGGGCGATACAATCAGAGCAGAACCCCCTGACTCTCCAAGAGGCCAAGCGTCCTAGGTAAGCACCTTGCCCTGTTGTTGTGGGTTATGCCTGCTAGCGAACACAGACCTTCGAGAAGTGAGTACTCGTTTGGTCAGGCCAAGAGTAAAGAGTGGTAGCTCGAGTATGTTTTGGTTAGACCCTATTAATATGGGGTGAAACTAAGGAGGGCCATTTCTGCCGAAAGCCATTGTACGAAAAAGGACAAGAAATAGCAGCTGCAATTTCATACAAAAACAAGCGTGCGCTCCAGCCGTGTCCGTCTCAACAGAGCGTGTCCGCTACACAGATTCAGTCATTTCCCGATCGGCGATGGGGCCCAAGCCGTCGCTGCCCCCGTGCGGCTACATTGTCGTGTACCTGGGCCTGGCATCCGAGGTGCTCTCGGCGCTCCAAGATGAAGCCCGCAGTCGCAACTACACGCCCGTGTTCCAGGAGGTTGGGGGACAGTGACGATCAATTTCGCGAGCAGTCTCGTGTTGTTCGAACCTCGGGGGCTGTAGGAGAATTGAAGCGTGCGCTGAAGGCAATTACTGCCTGCCTGGACCCTGGCTGGCTCCCCAGTGTGTTCTCATTCATGCGCTCTCGTCCTGGAGGGCCAGAACAAGAAAGCCACCAAGACTACCCTACCAGCGTTATTGATGCGGCCAATAGCAAAGGTCGTGTGCCTGCAAGTATGGTTTGCGCTTTGGAGGAGGGGACACAGCTTCGCGTATTCGACGGCTGCGTTGCGACAAAAGATGATGCAAAGGCTCGCGTGCTGTCAATTCCGGTTGGCTTCTGTGTGATTTTTCGTGGAGACCTCATACATAATGGCATGCCGTACGAGACCACAAACCATCGAATTCATTGCTACTTGTCCTACCGAGGCCTCGCTTGGGAACCCGACATTGTTTCAAGTGTCCTACCTCGCCACTACGAGTGTCAGTACTGTGACCTGAAACTAGACCAGTCAAATTTAATGCGGCAGCATCGTCGGTACTGTAAGAAGAATCCCAAGGCTCAAAAGAACGAAGAAACTCGCCGTGCGCCAACTAAGAGGCAGGGGCCATGGAGTTGCAATATTTGTGGAGACAGCTACGACATTGACAGTTCCTACAGAACGCACGTGAGTCGCGGACATAAGCACATTAAGACCGCATTGGGAAAAGGTACGCAATCGTAAAATCTTCTGGTTTAAACGGAAAGAATAAATTTTGGCCGCTTTACTTTCAATTAGGGAACCTGTTGTTCTACCCCCATCGCGCATGTCCCCAGAATCGTGGCGGAATATCGTTTTCGTGATAAATATTCGTTTCTGTCGCCGTGAAGTTGGAAGGACCGGTCAAAGGAGGCAGCCAGGTAACTACTGTGTCAGAGGATGCTTGTCTAGCTAATCGTGCGGATGGTGGAGTTGCGGGGTGATTTAAATCGATGCGTTCAAACAGAGCGGGATCGCGTCTTGTGGCATTCGATCGCCGAACTCTGCTGTGTCGATCGACGCGACGGCGCCGCTGTAGTTGCGCCTGCTGGGTATACGCCGGCTCCTGGATACGGATTGGTAGTGTGTGAGCTAGGTCGCGATTAATCCACCAATGCAACGCGAAATCATGAGGGCTGAGAATTTGCCGGCCATTTGATTCTGTGAGAGCAATCAACTCGTGTAGACATGGTCGTCCGTGCACCGTCCGAAATACTCCTGTGCATTTTCCTTGGTCAGCTCTCCGGAAAATAACCATCCGAGCTTCCTCCCACAGCTCGTTCGTTCGTGTGAGTGCCCACACGGTGATGATAAGAGTGACAGCCGCGAATCGATTTCCTTGCAAAAGGTAAGGAACCCGAGCAGAATTTCTCTCAGCCAGAAGACTCGTATTAGATACAGCTGCTTGCCACCACGGCAGTAGGGAGAGAAACACAGTGAGAATGTCGCCGTTGCAACCGCGGAGCCATACTTTACACTTTGCGTGGGCTCCTTCGACAAAAGATGTGTCACGGATCCCAAAATGCTGGAACCGGTCGGTCCAGGCGCGAACGATTCGTGTCTTGTATTTCCACCAGTGCTTATCAAGATAATCAGAGAGAGGTCGATTCAAACTTCGCAGGATAGAGTGCTTGTCCTCGAATTCCTCTTCCGTTGCTGCATCGACCGCCTCGTAAAAGCTGACATGAATGCATCAGTCTGCCAAGTGTTCTCATACTTTGGTTGGCCCGGAGCTGGGTTTTCAACAGGTACTTGACCGAGAATTTGTCTTGTTTTACTAAGTACATTCTTGTTCATGTGCCACCGACATACAACAGCCGCCACTTCAGGGAAAACGGCATCAATAGCGTTCATGGAAGCCAACTCACGGTCGGTAAGAATAAGACACGGCAGTCCAATTCGCATTTCGATGAGGAAGTCTCGCAGTGTTCGCATGGCCCATTCGTAATCTTCTTCCCTCTCTCGCGGTAACCAACATTGTGCTACAGGTAAAACAGTGTTAAAACCTGTCAGCGAGATAATATTGAGCAGTGGCAACTTGTACTTGTTCGTCTTGTACGTGCAATCCATACCAAGAACCTCGGGGTGTCGCCGATACTGTGAGAGTGTGCGAGGATGAGCCCAGAACAAGTACAGGAGTTGGTTGGACTCTGGATCAGTTTCCCACCGGTAGTAAAATCCTTCGTCGTTTAACCGAGAAAAGAGGACCTCCACCACTGTTTGAGTTGCTAGTTCACGTCGACGAGTAGCATTCCTCATGTTGGCGATGTCTTGGGGTATGACAAAGAGCCCGGGTCAGCCTGGAACA
The DNA here is from genome assembly GCA_011947345.1 of Phytophthora quininea. NCBI lineage: Eukaryota > Oomycota > Peronosporomycetes > Peronosporales > Peronosporaceae > Phytophthora > Phytophthora quininea. The sequence goes on from JAAVTG010000164.1 coordinate 34,862, forward strand.
AGCTTGCACACACAGCACCTGGGGTTATTCCAACTCTAGTTTGAGCCTGGACGAGGAGCTCTAGAGATGCTGCAGGCGGAACATCTGTAGCTGCACAAGCTCGTTGTCGATGGCCTGGGTGGACTCGAGCATCCTGCGATGGCGGGTGATTATGAAGGCTACTTCCGTTGCGTGTATGCACGATCTTCCAGGGGCCCTTGGGGTGGTCTTTGCAAACCGCTCTTACTATTATCTTCATAGGGCAACCAATTCGCATGGATCCTCGCATCGGTCGCTGGCGATTATCGTCAGTAAGGTGTTGAGTGCACTTGGGTTTTCCTGCTCGATCGCAGTCAAAACCACGTTTCCAAACTTCATTGGGGGCAGCATTCGGGGGAAGGCACGACGTTTCGTGACGTTAAAACCGTGTTCTTTCGTCCATCTGTGCAGAGCGGCGATGACTGCTTCCTCGGATTCGTAAGTTGATTGAGGAGGTGGCTCGATGGTATAAAGTTGACTCGTGACGACAGGCAACGGGGCAGTGGAAATATCATTTTCGCTAGGCAAAGGTAGCGGAGCGAGGTCGAAAGAAGATCCCGCGAGCGTGGAGTCATTGTCAAACAGAGTATTGGAGGCGATGGCACCGCGGGTGGGTAACTCGTCGAGCCCGGATAAAGAAGTATTCTCCTGTTCAGTGGTCATGTCAGGAAACGGGAGAACCTGAAGCAGGTCGTTCATTGTTATGGCAGTATCATCGCTTTCATTCCTCGGGATCGAGACGGTGTCAAGGTTGCCATTTGAACCGTTGGGGGCATTGAGAAGAAAGTTGAGGTCCATCGTTTAAGATCGAGTAGGTATGCCTTTTGATGCGGAGCTTGTGCTTCAGACGTAGAGGTTGAGAGGCTGCGGACTGGAAGGGATGTGGTGAGGTTAGAAGTGAGGTTAGTGTCGTGTTCACAACTTGTGCTATTAAAAGTTGTCTTCGTCTTTAGACACTGAGTCTTTGAGAACGAGAAACATTCGAGCTAATTTGAGTCAACATTGTAGCGGACACGCTCTGTTGAGACGGACACGGCTGGAGCGCACGCTTGTTTTTGTATGAAAATTGCAGCTGCTATTTCTTTTCCTTTTTCGTGCAATGGCTTTCGGCAGAAATGGCCCTCCTTAGTTTCACCCATTAATATGGAAGTGTTGGGCCAAAGGAGGCTTGTGTGTGGAGTGCTAGTCGCATTCCAACGTGATCGTAGCGACCAAACGTCTCTGTGGTGTGGAGATTTCTCCAAGAAGCGACGGCCAACCGTCGCCTCTGCCATTATCATTTTGCTTCGTATTAAGGCAGTACGCTGTTTGTCCGTCATGCACACTATCCAGCTGACTACTTCCTGTTTATGCATTTGATATATTTTGCAGATTCTGATACGGTTCTATTTACTATATAGCATAATTATCAGGGAAATGCATATTAGAGCGTCATACCTACTAAAGCCTGCGGTAACGCCGTCGTGGCAAATCGAAAGTGAATCTACAGCATCATACTTTGCTAGTGCAACGTACTACGCATTCCCAGCGGTCTGTGGTCTACTACGACTGCGTTTCGGGGTGGTGAGGGCTGCTTCATCATTGAATAGGATACTCCTTCGTCAGGCATGCGCTCTATTAGGGAGGTGTCAGTAATACTGGCTTCATTAACGTAAAAGGATTATATAAAAACAGAATGTGTTTTGTTAATTTATTATTGGTGTTGTGTTCCATTCGGCGGCGTATATATCGTATTCAAAATATGAAAATACGTTTGATATGTAATTTATGTGGCTGCTGGAAGGATGACTTAGAATTTGACGGTCTGGGTGAGACAGTTGGTATTATATCACTTCCTGTGTGTGTAATTCCAACATGATTATTGCGAATTTGTGCACAACTGCATAATATCAATTGTATCGTCGGCGTGCTACTGATAGAACCACCTGGGTTCAACATGCTGCGCACGCTTGAAGCCCTGGATTTCACAAGCAAGTAGATTCATGTTCTAAATGCTACCGTATTTATCGCTGAGCACCGCGGTGTGTACCATACTGTGCATGTGCCCGGATGGAATAAAACGCCGCTATTCGGCCCCATTAGAGGTCAGTCATGCCCGACGCTAAGCGCTGGAACACCTATACGTGTCCATGCTCGCGCTTGACGGGATGTGGGTGTCGCTCACCTTTTATCAGTTTAGCGTTTTATTGGAAAGCGTACACGTGGGTGGAGCATCTCTCAAGGTTGGCAAATGCCACCGCTCGCTACTACCGCGCTAGCTACATGGTATGCACTCCACCGATTAGACACCTTGCTATGACCACTACCGCGGGCACACTTGGGAACTGTATTCGCGCCGGCAGGTGGATATTACACATACCGTGCGCATCTCCTGTAGGTTACTGTCTGTACCACGTACATGAATGCCATGTTATGAGGGTGAACCACCTCTCGATTTGTCGAATGGTACCACTCGCTGTATTGGCACATTAGCTACATGAGACACCCTTACCTGCTAGAAACGTTGTTATTCGCTCTCCGCGTGGGCGGCGGCACGACGTGGGAACGGTATCTGCGCCATGCTCGTAGACGTAGATCCATGCACGTCACGTTTATATCCTGAAAGCTGCCGCGCCTACTGCACGCGCACGCGTTGAGTCGCACCATTTGCAGATAAGTCTGTGTCACCTCTGCGATATCTGCAATTGGTAGGTTGTCCATAACTGTAGACTTCAACGCTGCCTACGTTGATGCTGTGTTTGGTCGTACTGTCAGCGTTAATATATTCCAACACCCACCAACACGTCTACACGATGCAGATACTGGACACGTGCTGCACGTACGCATCGCGAACGAAACGAAACAGCCATGCTATTACCCCGCGGTTTATTCGGTGTTTAAGCGTGTCCTATACAACGGTGCACACGGTTGTTGGCCTCATTGGAGTGAGAGCGGTTGGAAGTATCGATAACTATACATCAATCTGCATTTGTTAACACGCTGGTGGGAAAAAAACTTTACGTAAAAACGCTACAGGTGTACGACCACACACTTCGAAGACATACACAGCTATTGTACACGTACTACCAGCTGCGGTCTCACGAAAGCGTAGCAGTAGTTGGTTGACGGATGGCACCACGATAGTTACGCAGGAGGGGCTATCTTTGACGGAGATTACTGCGCCAGTAAAGACTCGTTACAAGTAATGTTTCGCGTGTGGCTAAACGCCGTGCTTCAAGTATGCACATGTGGTAAAGCGATTTGCTTGGGAAGCGGGGTCGAGTCGTGAGGCATCGCGATGCGTGGCGAGGATTCGCTCACGGTCATCCCCAACGGAGTTTTCCTGATTGGCTGGATTTTTAAGTCTGGCGAGGTCTCAATGGTCAGTCGGCGGGAATCACTTTTGTGGATCAACCCACTATGCCCAACGGAAGGCACTGTGATTGGTCATTCCCCAGAACATCTGATGACTCGCCGACTTCACCATTGCCAGCGGGCAAAGATCCAGGCGACCTTTCCGGACCTCGGCGACTGTTATGAGCCTCGGCGCCTGTTGGGAAAGATCGTTGGCTACAGCTGGATCCTCGGTGACTCTTGGGAAGGCTCGGTAGCAACGACCCGACCTCTCCGAAACCTCGGTGACCAGTCTGGGAGCTCAGCAATTCTTCGGGGACCTCGGCGGTGGGTTCAGCGAGGTCGCAGTTAGGAAACGGATCATATCTCACTGCATATTTGTGTGGAAAGTAGGAAAGATAGGATTTACATAAGCCCGAATGGGCACTACATATACACAACAGAATTTCCCTCAAGCATACAAGGGTCAAGTCCGGCAGTGGAATCGTCTTCGGTACGTTGCGTCTGGGTCCGCCCGTTTGAGCGGGTTATGTCTATCGGTGGGCACGTTTATCCGTGAGGACAGTGCTCACCCCTCAGCCAAGCCAAGAGTTTGTGGCGAGGTTGAGTGTGTTGAGCGTGACGGCTGAATTGCCAGCGCTTGTGTTCGGGGCCGAGTGTCTCCCCGCTTCTCGAAAGGTCACCACAGGCTGAGACCTAGGTGGACTCGCAGTTAGCCTTAATTAGCTTTGGATCCTTCTACTGTTGGGCCGGCGAGGTTTGATGCGCTAGTGATCTCGTGCTAATGGCATGAGTTCACTTGGTAAGTTTGCGTGGACGGATCGGAAGACCAGTCAGACCCGGTGCTAGGGCTGAATCTGGGTCTTCCGATTTGAGCCCCAACTCTCGTTGACCTTCCTGGTTGACGTTTTGTTGTGAGTGGAGTCTATCCGTACTACCAACGAGTTTTCACGTGGAGTTCTATACCACACCACTTACGAAGCGAAACAGCAACAGGATCGCCAAGTGGTTACGTAGGTCTCTCTCAACCGCTTCACGTGTGTCTTGGACAACGCTTCGTGGTGTTACGGGTCATGGAAATGGAAGGCTATCTGCACTAGCTAACGCTTTCGTGTTTGAAAAAGTACACGTATGTGTGATTGAAATCCTAGACGAATGACACTACTCATTTCACATTTGAAGCTACAGTATATGCACTGTATACCACGTGCTTCTGCGAACGTGACAGTAGTTAGATGTCACGACAGTTATACGCAGAACCTGTTGTCGTTGACGGAGATTACTGCCGAAGCCCATGCATGGCTATCAATAATATTTTGTATGCACTTGATCTGAGGTACACTTCAATTTCTTCAGTCTTATCTGCATCAGAACATTGTATTCAGTTGGGACTGACCTCCGTGGCGTGTTGAAGCAGTTATCTCCGCTGTATATTACCGAACGCACTGTCGATTAAAAAATATCATACCAAGATGCAGGTCTACCCCGAGAAGCAATGAAGGCGCTGGACACAACAGCAGTACATTTGACGTTGCATTTGTCTGAAAACTCCAGTGTTATATTATGGTTAGCTTGACGTGGCGGTGTCGCGCGTGAGATCGAGAAACGGCACCACGATCATGGTAGACGACTCGGCCATCGGCGAAGACGTTGTGCACATGAAGAACATCGTCCACCGCGAGATCTTTGCTGCTTACCGGGGCTTCTAATTACCTGCGTCCTCACCAGGTCCCACAACCCCATCTCGCTGCCGAGCGACAGCGAAGGCGGCACTTGCAAGTAGTGGAGCGAGATGCAAATTGAACGGAATGGGTTGCATTAAACCATGCCCTATCTCCCGTGTAAGCGGGCGACCCCAATTCTAGTCGTCGCGGCGCAATTTGCTCGTACGCTGTCCTTCCGTGTGTCTGTCCGCGGCGATACGTACTTTTCCCGCACTTTTGTCTGCATCCTACCTATCGCCATTAAATTACTTTTTGGGTGTGTGGCGAACAGCCTAGAACGTCATACAACCTACGGTAGCGATTTCGTACTTTAGCGGGAGGTGGTATCAGGTCGAATTTCGAACTCACCTCTCAAGACCAAGCGGGCGGGCCAAGCGAGCGAGTAGCGATTCCCAGGACGGGCAGCAAGTGGACAGCGGCGGCAGTGTTGCGAACACATCCATCACCGATAAACTGGTCTTATAAATTCAACCTGTGTTCTTCACTGACGTAGACGTTTACAGATAAAAAAACATTCCGTAAAATAAAATGAAAACACAGTTATTATAAAACTTTAGTGAAGTTTTGAAGGGTGTATTTTTCGTTTGCAGCAAGAGCTGCTCCTGCAGGTACGTGAGAGTTGTAATGAGTGGTTTGAACTTTTGCTAACTTGTTTCCTCTGCGGCAGCTCCTGCTTCTGCTTGCACGCTGCAGTGCAAATTCAACTCTAAGCCCTTCTGCCCCACGCTACAAACATGCACACAAGCTACGGATAGCTATTCCTTCTTTTAGCTTCCTTGGTCCCTGTTGCCGTCGTTCGTCCCAGTCCTGCTTCATCTTTTGCATCTTCCGTTGCCGCAAGCCTTCGCAACTCCCAACGGACTAGAGCGACCGGTCCGCATCACAACACGCCGCTTTCCGAAGTGCAGCTTTTGCGCACATCTGGCGACGATCCTCGCACACCGTAGTTTTGCCCTCCGGGTTAATGCTGATCAGCGCCTTCAACGCCTTCAGTCGCAAGTGGTTCACCGGCTTGTGAACATATCCGCTGATTTTCTGTCACCTGCCACCTACCACAACTGCACTGCTCTTCTCTCCACTAACTCGCGCACGTATTAGTAGCGAAGCTCGATGAGCCGAGTCTTTCTGCTGTAAGACATGCGACTCGCCAACGCCAAAGCTGCTTGGTTGTCGACGCCCAGCGTAAATTCCAGTCCAAAAGTAGGAAGAATCTAATCAAAACGTTTTCAATTGCACGTCCTTTCTGGATAGCTTCAAAGGAGGCAACATAGTCAACCTCCCCTGTGCTCTAAGCCACTACGCTCTCTCTACGAGCTGCACCGGTCTGCCATAAACCCTGACCACGTACCCCATGACGCTCTTCCACGTGTCAAGACAATTTCCCCAGTCTGCATCACAGAAACCTTCCATTCTCACGGTCGGCGACGCCGCTGGAACTACACAGCCGTTTCTGTAGTAAATGCCCTGATGTCTCGTTGCGGCAAGGTATTCAGCACACATTTTAGATCTCCACCATCCTAACTGATTGGATTCTTACAAAATCTGCTTTGATACCCAACGCTGTATGCTTGATTTGGACTAGTCCCCGTTGCAAGGTACATTAGCGACCCAACTGTAGCACGGTAATCAATGCCTGGTTCCTTGACATTACCATCCGTCTTCTATAGCTTCAGATTGGTCTCCATCGGCTATCTACAGCCACGACAACTATTCAAAGCCAAATCTTTTCAGGACTTCATCAGCATACTTGGCCTGGTGGAAAAGTACTCCATTTTCGTCAGACTCCGCTTGAATACCAAGATAATTTTCAGTTGTGCTTGGTCTTTGAAACCATACTTACTGTCTATTTTGTCCTTGAAAGTCGCATCGTTCGTCGCACATAAAATATCGTTTATATACACTAGAAGAATCGACGTCATGCCGCACTCGAAGTACGTATACAGGCTCGGCTCTGTTGAGTTCTTGTGCCAACCTTTTTCAGTCATCCGCTCGCTTAACTCGTCGTTCCATTCCTTTGCAACTCTGATGGAGGCCATACAGCGCTTGTTTCACTTTCCTGACGAATCCGTCGTCAAGAGGAAAGCCTGCAATATTCTATACGGAGTGTATATATATATATGGTCGGCGCTACATATGTATCGCACTAAAATGACGTCGCGTTATGGGCTCTATTTTGGGCTTTTGCTGCTGTTTATTCCTGTAGCGCGCTGCTTTTTAGCGCCCAAATGAGTACTACTCGATACACTATTTTCGGTTATCAGACGATACTGACGGTAATAGTGATCACAGCATAATGAAACTAAGTGTAACTGGGTTTTCAGTATGGCGAACAGGATGGTGATACTCTGAGCGAGCAGAAACAGGCGCATCCGCCAATCAGCGATCCGCAACGATACCAACGGCTGTACTCTACTGGTTGGGCTGAAAACTTGGGGAAGTATGTTTTCATATACGGAGAACATGATGGTGACAGTCCCATGTGACAGAGACAGGCCCATCACCCAATCAGCGATCGGGAACGATAGCTATGGCCGGAATTACCGGATTGGGATGAAAACGTGGGAGACGACGTTTTCATATGTGGAGAACACGATGGTGATTGTCTGTGGTAACATAGACAGGCCCATCAGCCAATCAGCGAGTAGCAACGTTATCTACGGTGGCACACACCTGCTTCGACTACAACCTTGGAGAATCACGTTGTTGTATATGAGGAGCACGATGGTGACACTGCGAAGTGATAGAGACAGGCCTGTCAAGCAGTCAACGATCAGTAAGGTTAATTACGGCCGTTTATCCCGTTTGGATGAGAACTTGGGAGACTACGTTTGCGTATGTGGGGAAGAAGATGGTGATAGTTTGCAGCGACAGAAACTGGTGCATCCGCCAATGAGCGTTCACAGACGCCATTGCAGGCATCGTACGCCCGACGGATTCGAAACAGTGAAGAGATATGTTTCGACGCAAGGTGAACTTGCTGGCGGGACTCAACGAAGAACGTAATGAAAGTGCGTCCTTGAGTATGTGATTATGAGACAATGGTGTGTAAGGTCGGAATATGCATAGCAACTGAATGTGCGTATGTAGGTTTGAATGTTTGTATAGTGCGAGTGTATGCAGCGTATACTTGGAGGGTGGGAAGTCTGTTGTCGAGGGAGAATATGTGTAGCATAAGCGTGTTGTATCATATATAGATGTGTGTATGGGAACGACAAAAAGGTATGTAGACTAGTTACTGAAACGACGATTAAGGACAGGTAGTGGAAACAGGTCATGGATGACTATGCGTGCGAGAGTGTTATTTGTTATTGGGAATCGTATGAAGGTGAGTGAGTGTAAGCTTGTGTAGAGTAGGAGTAGGTGTAGCATATGAGTGTGTAGAGTGGGAATGTGTGCAGAGAATGCGTGTTATTGTGTATGGATGTGTTCGTGTTTGCGTGTTCGTACTATATGGTTTGAGTAAAATGAACGTGTCAATAGTATGCTTTGGTGATAGGTAAATGAGAAAGATAGAGTGGGAGTGGATGAAAAAAGAAAAAAGAAAAGAATGATAATAGTTGATTATAATGAGATGGATTGGGATTAATAGGAAAGGTGATTTGAGTGATTTGGTAGAGATAGGTAGTAATGTGGAAAAATGAGAAGAAGAAGAAGTATGTGGAGAGTATGGATAGTAGATAATAGTGTAAGAGTGTATATACGTGTAAGTGTAGGAGGTGTGTAAGAGTAAAAATGTAGATATTCTATGGAGAAGAATGAGTATGTGAAATAGAAATGTTTAAAGAAGAAGTATGTAGAGAATAAATGGGTGTAGTGTAAAGTGTGAGTGTGTAAGATAAGAGTGTGTGAGAAGAGAAAAAATGGAGTTGAGGAAGGAATGGAGAAAATGTGAGTAATAGAAAATTTAAGAAAAATGGTGGGTGTTTGTGTGTTTGTGTTTATGTAGAGAATGGATGGATGTTTGTGTGTATGAGTGTATGTAGTGAATAGATGGATGTTTGTGTTTGAGTGTATGTGGAGTATGGATGAATGTTTGTGGTAAATAGAAGTGTATATGGAGTGTGAGTGTAAGTATGTGTGAGTGTAAATAGAAAGTAAATGTAAAAAGTGTGATTGTGAATAGAGTGTGATTGTTGAAAAGTATAAGTGTGTGTAAAGTATGAGTATGTGAGAGTATGAGAATGTGTATGTGAGAGTGTGAGTGTGTGTGGAGTGTGAGTGTGTGTAGAGTGTGAGTGTGTGTGGAGTGTGTGTGTGTGTGTGTGAGTGTGAGTGTTGTAGGGTTTGAGTGTGTGTAGAGTGTGAGTGTTGTAGAGTGTGAGTATGTGTAGAGTGTGAGTGTGAGTGTGTGTAGAGTAAAAGTGTGTGTAGGGTTTGAGTGTGAATATGAGTGTGTGTGTGTGTGTGGAGTGTGGTAGGGTTTGAGTGTGTGTAGAGTGTGAGTGTTGTAGAGTGTGAGTGTGTGTAGAGTATAAGTGTGTGTAGGGTTTGAGTGTGTGTAGAGTGTGAGTGTGTGTGGAGTGTGAGTGTTGTAGGGTTTGAGTGTTGTAGAGTGTGAGTGTTGTATGGTATGAGTGTTGTAGAGTGTGAGTGTTGTGTATGTGTAGAGTGTGAGTGTGAGTGTGTGTGGTGTGAGTGTTGTAGAGTGTGAGTGTTGTAGAGTGTGAGTGTTGTAGGATTTGAGTGTTGTAGAGTGTGGGGATGTGTATGTGTAGATTGTGAGTGTGAGTGTGTGTGGAGTGTGTAGTGTGTGTAGTGTGTGTAGGGTTTAGGGTTTAGGGTTTAGTATATGGGTAGTGTAATTTTTTTGCCAGTAACTTCGTGTCAAATTTTATATGGATCGACGCGGAATTTTCTTGCGAATTGAATGGTAACACGCACACATGCCACATATGACGGTTTACGGTACTTTCTGTACAAAAACTATGCTTGCGCAAAAACAAGCCAGTCATGTCGCATATTTTACACCAGAATTATACTCTCCATACCCGGTTTGTATACAAGGATTTTGCTCGGGAGGGCTGAATAACGCTGGAAGTGGCGCAAACGGGCCATCCGGCCGATTTTGACTTGGCAAGAACTTGGCGATAATGATGCAAGTGCGAGAGTTTTGTAGCCAAGTTGGGAGGGCTGTAGCGACCGAACTATGGCGAACAGCTCTATATATGGGCAGCAAACCAATTGTTGAATGTATTGCAAACCGATTTGAACTTTCTTGGGTCACATCTATGTACTTTTGACAGATATAGAAAGGCGCAAAGATAGGCTTCCGCAGCAAAATGCGAAACTTTGTCGTCATTTTCGGAAGTCAATATTTATATTGAGTAGGTACCGTTTGTACAATGATATAGCTGAATACATCCTCTTTCGAATGGTGTATAGAAAGTAGGACATAGACTGGTCACCTGCTTCGTTTTTGTACGATGAAAATGTCGTCTTGTTCGCAAATTCACGAAGCCAATATTTGCAGTAGAAACGTGAAAATTTTCAGACACGTAGTCGGTACATTGGCAGAGTTGGTAGTGAATGATGTGATAGACATAGACGAGACACTGTATTTTTTTAAAAGTATAACTTGTTGATGATTTGATCCAGTGTATTGGAATTCATCCACATTCAGATTACCGTAAACAATTTGGTAGAGTACAGTACACACTGTACAGTACTTTTGTGGAGTAAGGTACTTCATGGAAATGGCTACATTTTATTAAAAAATACTTTATTGTAAACCATGCAAAGCGCCCGTGTATTCGTCAGTTCCTTACCGCTAAAAACTCTCCCCCAAAACTAAATACGGCTCCCTAACTACTGGTTGGCGCTGTCTTAGTCTGTCGCAATGATGCTCTCGCGCCAGACCCCTTGAACGTTTCTGCGACTGTCCGGACCAGTTCCTCTCGCTGGTCAGTTGACGGTCCCCATGTTCCCAATAAGCTCTTGCACCTGTATCGCGTTCTGGCATTTCTCCCCTGCCAACCTTGTACGTGTAGATCTTCATGTGTTGGGAGATGTCTAGGGTTTAGTATACGCGACCGTTTGAAAACTAGCCTGGAAACCGGTACTGACATTTTGCACAGGTATGGTATCGCCCATGAACTATTGATTGAGCCGAAAAAACGTTTTCGAAAATGTCTGGAATTTTGTATACACGCGAAAAACATGGTTTGTGAGAAATCTAGCCTGGAAACATATGCTTTTCTGTGCAGCAATAAACGGGCAAGGGTCGACTTGGTGGGGGTACGACAAGGTCCGGTTGCATAAATCGTCCTGGAAAACCGTCAAACAGCATATACGATTTGACATGGGTACATCGTACTTAAGAGAACACTCACGGTACTTCTTCTAAGCAGACGCATTTGACAAAATTTCACTTACGTACGAAACTGCCATATGGAATATTCTATATGAGAGGTAGGATGTCACAAAAATCAAAGTACTGTAAGTATCCGAGTAAGTACGATTTAGAGTACGGAATAAAATGCAGAGTTATACTCTCAAAAATGCGCAAGTGACTTTACGAAAAAAACATGTTGGTAGTGAAGTTGAGCACTGTAGACATGTTTGGGCCTTCTGCATACGGTGTTTGGTAACATATGCACAGCTGTGTTGGTGCAAGATGTTCTTGACTGATTGTAGAATACATTACCATTCCACGTTTATGCATCTATGCACCTATAGTCACTATAAGTGACGCCACAAATGGCTTTTCGTTCCAGTATATTTATAGAGAAATAATTTACGCGGCCAAAACGATCGGTTTAATATTGAGAATTCACAGGTGTCCATAGAGAAATATGAGCTTTCCGGTGACAGACTGTATTTTGACAAAAACGGTACACTAACAAGAAAATGGACAGAATCTCCGTTTTAGAGTAATTTTAAAGTGAATATAGGCATAAGGTAGACATAGACGGTTGGTGCGGTGGTGGTAGTCGTTGGCAAAGACGGGGCGGAGGGGAGACGAGGGTATGGACGGGGCGAGAGCATGAAACCGACTCGGAACCAGTAGAAGTGCAGTTGCGCGTCGTTTTGGAGTGGTTTGGAAGGGAGTATCGGATTTAGTTTGCTATGTGGAGAGAGATGTGGAGAAAAGGGTTGGTTGGTTTGAGTTAGAAGGAAAAATGGTTTGAAAAAGTATTGTTTGGAGTGAAATGGTTGATGAAAGATAAAATGTATGTGTATGTTTGTGTTGGTAAATGGAAAGTGAATATAGGGTTAGTTAGAGTTAGTTAGAGTTAGAGTTAGTTTGTTGAGAGAGGGAAATATTTGAATATGGAAATGATATGAAGTAATGAAAAGGAATAGAAAAGTGGAGATAAACGTAATATGATTGAATGAGTAAAGGAATAAAGTAAGTTTAGTGTATGTGAAATAGGTAAAGATGTATTGTAAAAGTAAGGTGAGATATTAAAAAAGTTAGTTTGTTATAGTGTGAGAATTTTATAGTATAAGTATAAGTGGGTGTAGAGTGTGAGTGTGTGTAGTGTGTGAGTATGTGAAGAGTGTGAGTGTGTGTGGAGTGTGAGTGTGTGTGGTGTAAGTGTGTATAGAGTGTAAGTGTGTGTAGAGTGTGAGGATGTGTATGTGTGAAGTGTGAGTGTGTGTGGAGTGTAAGTGTGTAGAGTATGAGTGTGTATAGAGTGTGAGAGTGTGAGTGTGTGTGGAGTGTGAGTGTGTGTGGAGTGTGAGTGTGTGGAGTGTGAGTGTGGTGTGTGAGTGTGTGTGGAGTGTGAGTGTGTGTGGAGTATGAGTATGTGAGAGTGTGAGTGAGTTAGAGTGTGAATGTGTGTAAAGAGTGAGTGTGTGTGGAGTGAGTGTGAGTAGAGTATAAGTGTGTGTAAAGTATGAGTGTGTGTAGAGTGTGAGTGTGTGTGAGTATGAGTATGTGAGAGTGTGAGTGAGTTAGAGTGTGAATGTGTGTAAAGAGTGAGTGTGTGTGGAGTGTGAGTGTGAGTAGAGTATAAGTGTGTGTAAAGTATGAGTGTGTGTAGAGTGTGAGTGTTGTGGAGTGTGAGTGTGTGTGGTGTGTGAGTGTGTGTGAAGTATGAGTATGTGAGAGGGTGAGTGTTGTAGAGTGTGAGTGTTGTAGAGTTTGAGTGTGTGTAGAGTGTGAGTGTGTATGTGTAGGGTGTGAGTGTGTATGTGTAGGGTGTGAGTGTGTATAGAGTGTGAGTGCTATATATATATGGTCGGCGCTACATATGTATCGCACTAAAATGACGTCGCGTTATGGGCTCTATTTTGGGCTTTTGCTGCTGTTTATTCCTGTAGCGCGCTGCTTTTTAGCGCCCAAGTTAGTACTACTCGACACACTATTTTCGGTTATCAGACGATACTGACGGTAATACTGATCAGAGCATAATGAAACTAAGTGTAGCTGGGTTTTTCAGTATGGCGAACATGATGGTGATACTCTGAGCGAGCAGAAACAGGCGCATCCGCCAATCAGCGATCCGCATCGAAAACAACGGCTGTGCTCCACCGATTGAGCTGAAAACTTGGGAGACTACGTTTTCATATACGGGAACATGATGGTGATAGTCTGATGTGACAGAGACAGGCCCATCACCCAATCAGCGATCAGGAACGATTGCTGCGGCTGTACATACCGGTTTCGGCTGAAAACGTAGGGGACGACGCTTTCATATACGGGGAAGAAGATGGTGATAGTGTGAAAAGACAGAGACAGGCCCATCACCCAATCAGCGATCGGGAAGGATAGCTATGGCCGGAATTACCGGATTGGGATGAAAACTTGGGAGACTACGTTTTCATATGTGGAGAACACGATGTTGATCGTCTGTGGTGACATAGACAGACCCATCAGCCAATCAGCGAGTACCAACGTTATCTGCGGTGGCACACACCTGATTCGACTAAAACCTTGGAGAATCACGTTTTTGTATATGAGGAACACGATGGTGACACTGCGAAGTGATAGAGACAGGCCTGTCAAGCAGTCAACGATCAGTAAGGTTCATTACGGCCGCTTACTCCCGTTTGGGATGAGAACCTGGGAGACTACGTTTTCGTATGTGGGGAAGAAGATGGTGATGGTTTGCAGCGACAGAAACTGGTGCATCCGCCAATGAGCGTTCACAAAGCCATTGCAGGCATCGTACGCCCGACGGATTCGAAACAGTGAAGAGATATGTTTCGACGCAAGGCGAACATGCTGGCGGGACTCAACGAAGACCATAATGAAAGTACGTCCTTGAGTATGTGTTAATGAGAAAAATGGTGTGCAAGGTCGGAATATGCGTAGCAACTGAATGTGCGTATGTAGGTTTGAATGTTTGTATAGTACGAGTGTATGCAGCGTATCATTGGAGGTTGGGAAGTCTGTTGTCGAGGGAGAATATGTGTCGAATAAGCGTGTTGTATCATATATAGATGTGTGTATGGGAACGACAAAAAGGTATGTAGACTAGTTAATGAAACGAGGATTAAGGACAGGTAGTGGAAACAGGTCATGGATGACTATGCGTGCGAGAGTGGTATTGGGAATCGTATGAAGGTGCGTGAGTGTACGCTTGTGTAGAGTAGGAGTAGGTGTCGAATATGCGTGTGTAGAGTGGGAATGTATGCAGAGAATGCTTATATATATATGGTCGGCGCTACATATGTATCGCACTAAAATGACGTCGCGTTATGGGCTCTATTTTGGGCTTTTGCTGCTGTTTATTCCTGTAGCGCGCTGCTTTTTAGCGCCCAAGTTAGTACTACTCGACACACTATTTTCGGTTATCAGACGATACTGACGGTAATACTGATCAGAGCATAATGAAACTAAGTGTAGCTGGGTTTTCAGTATGGCGAACATGATGGTGATACTCTGAGCGAGCAGAAACAGGCGCATCCGCCAATCAGCGATCCGCATCGAAAACAACGGCTGTGCTCCACCGATTGAGCTGAAAACTTGGGAGACTACGTTTTCATATACGGGGAACATGATGGTGATAGTCTGATGTGACAGAGACAGGCCCATCACCCAATCAGCGATCAGGAACGATTGCTGCGGCTGTACATACCGGTTTCGGCTGAAAACGTAGGGGACGACGCTTTCATATACGGGGAAGAAGATGGTGATAGTGTGAAAAGACAGAGACAGGCCCATCACCCAATCAGCGATCGGGAAGGATAGCTATGGCCGGAATTACCGGATTGGGATGACAACTTGGGAGACTACGTTTTCATATGTGGAGAACACGATGTTGATCGTCTGTGGTGACATAGACAGACCCATCAGCCAATCAGCGAGTACCAACGTTATCTGCGGTGGCACACACCTGATTCGACTAAAACCTTGGAGAATCACGTTTTTGTATATGAGGAACACGATGGTGACACTGCGAAGTGATAGAGACAGGCCTGTCAAGCAGTCAACGATCAGTAAGGTTCATTACGGCCGCTTACTCCCGTTTGGGATGAGAACTTGGGAGACTACGTTTTCGTATGTGGGGAAGAAGATGGTGATGGTTTGCAGCGACAGAAACTGGTGCATCCGCCAATGAGCGTTCACACACGCCATTGCAGGCATCGTACGCCCGACTCAATCGAAACAGTGAAGAGATATGTTTCGACGCAAGGTGAACATGCTGGCGGGACTCAACGAAGAACATAATGAAAGTACGTCCTTGAGTCTGTGATTATGAGACAAATGGTGTGTAAGGTCGGAATATGTGTAGCAAATGAATGTGCGTATGTACGTTTGAATGTTTGTATAGTGCGAGTGTATGCAGCGTATCATTGGAGGTTGGGAAGTCTGTTGTCGAGGGAGAATATGTGTCGAATAAGCGTGTTGTATCATATATAGATGTGTGTATGGGAACGACAAAAACGTATGTAGACTAGTTAATGCAACGATGATGAATAAGAAGTAGTGGAAACAGGTCATGGATGACTATGCGTGCGAGAGTGGTATTGGGAGTCGTATGAAGGTGAGTGAGTGTACGCTTGTGTAGAGTACGCGTAGGTGTAGTATAGGAGTGTGTAGAGTGGGAATGTATGCAGAGAATGCGTGTTATTGTGTATGGATGTGTTGGTGTTTGCGTGTTCGTAGTATATGGTTTGAGTAAAATGAACGTGTGAATAGTATGATTTGGTGATAGGTACACGAGAAAGATAGAGTGGGAGTGAAAGAAAAAAGAAAAAAGAAAAGAATGATAATAGTTGAGTATAATGAGATGGATTGGGATTGATAGGAAAGGTGATTTGAGTGATTTGGTAGAGATAGGTAGTAATGTGGAAAAATGAGAAGAAGAAGAAGTATGTGGAGAGTATGGATAGTATATAATCGTGTAAGAGTGTATATACGTGTAAGCGTATGAGGTGTGTAAGAGTAGATATGGATATTGTATAGAGGAGAATGAGTATGTGAAATAGGAATGTTTAAAGAAGGAGTATGTAGAGAAAAATGGGTGTAGTGTAAAGTGTGAGTGTGTAGGATAAGAGTGTGTGAGAAGAGAAAAAATGGAGATGAGGAAGGAATAGAGAAAGTTTGAGTAATAGAAGATTGAAGAAAAATGATGGGTGTTTGTGTGTATGAGTGTATGAGTGTATGAAGAGTATGGATGTTTGTGGTAAATAGAAATGTATGTGGAGTGTGAGTGTAAGTATGTGTGAGTGTAAATAGAGAGTAAGTGTAAAAAGTGTGATTGTTGTAGAGTATAAGTGTGTGTAAAGTATGAGTATGTGAGAGTGTGAGGATGTGTATGTGTAGAGTGTAAGTGTGTAGAGTGTAAGTGTGTGGAGTGTGTAGTGTGTGTAGAGTGTGAGTGTGTATAGAGTGTAAGTTTGTGTAGAGTGTGAGTGTTGTAGAGTGTGAGTGTTGTAGAGTGTGAGTGTTGTAGAGTGTGAGTGTTGTAGAGTGTGAGTGTGTGTAGAGTATGAGTATGTGTAGAGTGTGAGTGTGAGTGTGAGTATGTGTAGAGTGTGAGTGTGTGTATGTGTAGAGTGTGAGTGTGTGTAGAGTATAAGTGTGTGTAAAGAATGAGTATATGAGAGGTGAGGATGTGTATGTGTGAGTGTGTATAGAGTGTGAGTGTTGTAGAGTGTGAGTGTTGTGAGAGTGTGAGGATGTGTATGTGTAGTGTGAGTGTGTAGAGTGTGAGTGTTGTAGAGTGTGAGGATGTGTATGTGTAGAGTGTGAGTGTGTGTAGAGTGTGAGTGTGAGTGTGTGTGTGTGAGTGTTGTAGAGTGTGAGGATGTGTGAAGTGTGAGTGTTGTAGGGTTTGAGTGTTGTAGAATGTAGGGTTTAGTATACGCGACCGTTTGAAAACTAGCCTGGAAACCGGTACTGACATTTTGCACAGGTATGGTATCGCCCATGAACTATTGATTGAGCCGAAAAACGTTTTCGAAAATGTCTGGAATTTTGTATACACGCGAAAAACATGGTTTGTGAGAAATCTAGCCTGGAAACATATGGTTTTCTTTGCAGCAATAAACGGGCAAGGGTCGACTTGGTGGGGGTACGACAAGGTCCGGTTGCATAAATCGTCCTGGAAAACCGTCAAACAGCATATATGATTTGACATGGGTACATCGTACTTAAGAGAACACTCACGGTACTTCTTCTAAGCAGACGCATTTGACAAAATTTCACTTACGTACGAAACTGCCATATGGAATATTCTATATGAGAGGTAGGATGTCACTAAAAATCAAAGTACTGTAAGTATCCGAGTAAGTACGATTTAGAGTACGGAATAAAATGCAGAATTGTACTTTCAAAAATGCGCAAATGACTTTACGAAAAAACATGTTGGTAGTGAAGTTGAGCGCTGTAGATATGTTTGGGCCTTCTGCATACGGTGTTTGGTAACATATGCACAGCTGTGTTGGTGCAAGATGTTCTTGACTGATTGTAGAATACATTACCATTCCACGTTTGTGCATCTATGCACCTATAGTCACTATAAGTGACGCCACCAATGGCTTTTCGTTCCAGTTTATTTATAGAGAAATAATTTACGCGGCCAAAACGATCGGTTTAATATTGAGAATTCACAGGTGTCCATAGAGAAATATGAGCTTTCCGGTGACAGACTGTATTTTGACAAAAACGGTACATTAACAAGAAAATGGACAGAATCTCCGTTTTAGAGTAATTTTAAAGTGAATATAAGCATAAAGTAGACATACACGGTTGGTGCGGTGGTGGTAGTCGTTGGCAAAGACGGGGCGGAGGGGAGACGAGGGTATGGACGGGGCGAGAGCATGACACCGACTCGGAACCAGTAGAAGTGCAGTTGCGCGTCGTTTTGGAGTGGTTTGGAAGTGAGTATCGGATTTAGTTTGCTATATATATATGGTCGGCGCTACATATGTATCGCACTAAAATGACGTCGCGTTATGGGCTCTATTTTGGGCTTTTGCTGCTGTTTATTCCCCTAGCGCGCTGCTTTTTAGCGCCCAAATGAGTACTACTCGATACACTATTTTCGGTTATCAGACGATACTGACGGTAATACTGCTCACAGCATAATGAAACTAAGTGTAACTGGGTTATTCAGTATGGCGAACACGATGGTGATACTCTGAGCGAGCAGAAACAGGCGCATCCGCCAATCAGCGATCCGCATCGATAGCAACGGCTGTACTCCACCGATTGAGCTGAAAACTTGGGGAAGAATGTTTTCATATACGGGGAACATGATGGTGATAGTCTGATGTGACAGAGACAGGCCCATCAGCCAATCAGCGATCAGTACCGATTGCTATGGCTGTATATACCGGTTTAGGCTGAAAGCTTAGGGGACGACGTTTTCATATACGGGGAAGAAGATGGTGATAGTGTGAAAAGACAGAGACAGGCCCATCACCCAATCAGCCATCGGGAAGGATAGCTATGGCCGGAATTACCGGATTGGGATGAAAACTTGGGAGACTACGTTTTCATGTGTGGAGAACACGATGGTGATTGTCTGTGGTGACATAGACAGGCCCATCAGCCAATCAGCGAGGAGCAACGTTATCTACGGTGGCACACACCTGCTTCGACTAAAATCTTGGAGAATCACGTTGTTGTATACGAGGAACACGATGGTGACACTGCGAAGTGATAGAGACAGGCCTGTGAACCAATCGACGATCGGTAAGGGTAATTACGGCCGCTTACTCCCGTTTGGGATGAGAACTTGGGAGACTACGTTTGCGTATGTGGGGAAGAAGATGGTGATAGTTTGCAGCGACAGAAACTGGTGCATCGGCCAATGAGCGTTCACATACGCCATTGCAGGCATCGTACGCCCGACTCAATCGAAACAGTGAAGAGATATGTTTCGACGCAAGGTGAACTTGCTGGCGGGACTCAACGAAGAACATAATGAAAGTACGTCCTTGAGTCTGTGGTTATGAGACAAATGGTGTGTAAGGTCGGAATATGTGTAGCAACTGAATGTGCGTATGTAGGTTTGAATGTTTGTATAGTGCGAGTGTATGCAGCGTATCATTGGAGGTTGGGAAGTCTGTTGTCGAGGGAGAATATGTGTAGCATAAGCGTGTTGTATCATATATAGATGTGTGTATGGGAGCGACAAAAAGGTATGTAGACTAGTTAATGAAACGAGGATCAATAATAAGTAGTGGAAACAGGTCATGGATGGCTATGCGTGCGAGAGTGGTATTTGTTATTGGGAATCGTATGAAGGTGAGTGAGTGTACGCTTGTGTAGAGTATGAGTAGGTGTAGCATATGAGTATGTAGAGTGGGAATGTACGCAGAGAATGCGTGTTATTGTGTATGGATGTGTTGGTGTTTGAATGTTCGTAGTATATGGTTTGAGTAAAAGGAAGGAGTAAAAATATGATTTGGTGATAGGTAAATGAGAAAGATAGCGTGGGAGTGAAAGAAAAAGAAAAGAATGATAATAGTTGAGTATAATGAGATGGGTTGGGATTGATAGGAAAGGTGATTTGAATGATTTGATAGAGTTAGTTGGTAATGTGTAAAAATGAGAAGAAGAAGAAGTATGTGGAGAGTATGGATAGTATAGAATAGTGTAAGAGTGTATATAGGTGTAAGTGTATGAGGTGTGTAAGAGTAGATATGTGGATATTGTATAGAGTATAATAGGTATGTGAAATAGGAATGTTTGTAGAAGGAGTATGTAGAGAATAAATGGGTGTAGTGTAAAGTGTGAGTGTGTAAGATAAGAGTGTGTGAGAAGAGAAAAATGGAGTTGAGGAAGGAATAGAGAAAGTTTGAGTAATAGAAAATTTAAGAAAAATAATGGATATTTGTGTGTATGAGTGTATGTAGAGAATGGGTGGATGTTTGTGGTGAATAGAAGTGTATGTGGAGTGTAAGTGTAAGTATGAGTGAGTGTAAGTATGTGTGAGTGTAAATAGAGAGTAAGTGTAAAAAGTGTGATTGTGAATAGAATGTGATTGTTGTAGAGTATAAGTGTGTGTAAAGTATGAGTATGTGAGAGTGTGAGGATGTGTAGAGTATGAGTGTGAGTGTGAGTGTGTGTAGAGTGTGAGTGTGAGTGTATGTGAGAGTGTGAAGATGTGTATGTGTAGAGTGAGTGTGTGTGGAGTGAGGATGTGTGGAGTGTGAGTGTGTGTAAAGTATGAGTATGTGAGAGGTGAGTGTGTTGTAGAGTGTGAGTGTTGTAGAGTGTGAGTGTGTATAGAGTGTGAGTGTGTGTGGAGAGTGAGTTTGTGTGGAGTGTGGGTGTGTGTGAGTGTGAGTGGAGTGTGAGTATGTGTGGAGTGTGAGTGTGTGTGGAGTGTGAGTATTGTAGGGTTTGAGTGTTGTAGAGTGTGAATGTGTGTAGAGTGTGAGTGTGTGTGGAGAGTGAGTTTGTGTGGAGTGTGGGTGTGTGTGGAGTGTGAGTGGAGTATGAGTATGTGTGGAGTGTGAGTGTGTGTGGAGTGTGAGTGTTGTAGGGTTTGAGTGTTGTAGAGTGTGAATGTGTGTAGAGTGTGAGTGTGTGTGGAGTGTGAGTTTGTGTGGAGTGTGTAGTGTGTGTAGAGTGAGTGGAGTGTGAGTGTGTGTGGAGTGTGAGTTTGTGTGGAGTGTGTGTGTGTGGTGTGAGTGTGTATAGAGTGTAAGTGTGTGTGGAGAGTGAGTTTGTGTGAGTGTGGGTGTGTGTGGGTGTGAGTGTGAGTGGAGTGTGAGTGTGAGTGGGTGTGTATGTGTGGAGTGTGAGTGTGTGTAGAGTGTGAGTGTTGTAGAGTGTGAGTGTGTATAGAGTGTGAGTTTGTGTGGAGTGTGGGTGTGTGTGGAGTGTGAGTGAGAGTGGAATGTGAGTGTGAGTGGAGTGTGAGTATGTGTGGAGTGTGAGTGTGTGTAGAGTGTGAGTGTTGTAGAGTGTGAGTGTGTATAGAGTGTGAGTTTGTGTGGAGTGTGGGTGTGTGTGGAGTGTGAGTGAGAGTGGAATGTGAGTGTGAGTGGAGTGTGAGTATGTGTGGAGTGTGAGTGTGTGTAGAGTGTGAGTGTTGTAGAGTGTGAGTATTGTAGAGTGTGAAAATGTGTATGTGTAGAGTGTGATTGTGAGTGAAGTGTGGAGTGTGTGTAGAGTGTGAGTGTTGTAGGGTTTGAGTGTTGTAGGGTTTAGGGTTTAGGGTTTAGGGTTTAGGGTTTAGGGTTTAGGGTTTAGGGTTTAGGGTTTAGGGTTTAGGGTTTAGGGTTTAGGGTTTAGGGTTTAGGGTTTAGGGTTTAGGGTTTAGGGTTTAGGGTTTAGGGTTTAGGGTTTAGGGTTTAGGGTTTAGGGTTTAGGGTTTAGGGTTTAGGGTTTAGGGTTTAGGGTTTAGGGTTTAGGGTTTAGGGTTTAGGGTTTAGGGTTTAGGGTTTAGGGTTTAGGGTTTAGGGTTTAG
>JAAVTG010000165.1:0-37957 GCA_011947345.1 Phytophthora quininea
ATCCTGTCTGCCGCATTGCTGCCAACATTGAAATTGACGCCGATATTTCCACTCTCTGTAAAGTCAGCCGAGAGAATGGCTATCTTTGCGCTTGGGGATTCTTCATCACTATCGCAATCCGAGTCGCACTCCACGTAGCTGTCGGACGAGAACGATTCGCCTCGCTGGATACGATCGAGAGATTTACGTTCGTTCTCTTTCTGGCTCATGACCTCTCGAAATCGAGCTTGATACTTCATCTTATCTTCCGCTGACACAACCAGCTCCACCTTCCGGCGAACTTCCTTCCTCGGGCCCACGAGGCGGTGCTGCTCCATGTCTTCCGTGTTACCGCCAGACGTGTAGGAGTTTGACAGACCATTCTCTTTGCCCAACGCAGCCATCACCGTCTTATCAAACACACTTCCCGTCGTTTGCGGCCGGTTTCGTTGAAATAGTTTGCATGACCGGCAGCAATGTGGTCTGCGAACAGAGCTACGCCATGAACTGGACGAATCACTAAGCCGCTCACGCCTTTCACTACACCGATTACTGCGCCTTTCGGTCCTTCCTCTCGAAAGCCCTTGGTAGGTTTTACCACCACATCTTTGAAAGCGCCTCCTAACTCGTGAAAGAACGCTGCAGCCCCGGACGATGCTCCAGAGAACCCGACGATGGGCCTCGAGCAGTGTAATCCACATAGTGATAGTCCACAAGTTTCTTCTTAAAGTTCTGGGGAAGGGATCCAACAACAAAGTCGCACACATCACACAGTTTAATCTTGTCGCTGCGACTCCATTTTGTCGCCACTCGAACGTGATCCAGGTCACAGAGCATGCCCTGCACGGGTAAGTGCCGGTAAAAACTGCGAACAGCTTCCCCGGCGCCGTCTTCTTGCTGCATCTTCTGTTGTATTGCCAACGCGCGGCTACGCATTTCGGCACTTTGCAGGTTTTTAAACGCTGCACAAAGTTTCTCCGTCGTCAACTCCGCGATGGGGCATGGATCCACACCGACTCTTGCTTTCACGACAGCCCAGCCCCAGAAGGGTTGGTCTCCGAAAAATGGCACTATGAACGTTGGCTTGCCAGCTAACAATCCCGCAGCCGTCGTGCCAGCTCCACCGTGGTGCACAACAGCACTCACGCGCGGCATCAACCAATCGTGCGGACAATTTCCCAAGAAGAAAATATTGTCTGGGATAACGAGATCCCCCGCCATATCGCTCCAGCTCGACTGGATGAGCACGCGGGCATTCGCCT
Organism: Phytophthora quininea; assembly: GCA_011947345.1. NCBI lineage: Eukaryota > Oomycota > Peronosporomycetes > Peronosporales > Peronosporaceae > Phytophthora > Phytophthora quininea. The sequence goes on from JAAVTG010000165.1 coordinate 1,242, forward strand.
GCTTGGCAGCCTCAATAATCATTTTCGTGGTCGCTTTGGGGTTGTCTATCACCATCGATCCGAATCCGACGAAAATCGGACCTCCATCGTCACCAAGAAAAGCCTCAAGCTCCGGAGTTGGGGTGTATGTCGACACATTTCCTTGTAGCGTCACCGTGCCGACAACATCATATAGATCGCCCCAGTCCTTGGGCTTGGGCACCAATTGCGGACTCCACATGAAGGCATGAGGTATTTTCAAGTCTAGCAGGATATCTCGTCCTCCGTCGCCTTTGCGGATCTTCCTCAAGCCTAACACTTCTGTACGGAATTCGTTTACAACACGCTCCGTTCCCTGCCACATCAATAGATCCACCAGCTTGTACGACAAGTAATTCCTCTTCTGCGGTTTCCCTGTGTACGGCATATTGACAGCGGGTGCGGGAATGCCGTCGTAGGCACCCATGGCTGCGGGAACATGATGTGCAGCGGCACCCCGAGTCGTTCCGCCACGTGGACGTGGCCGTAAGTAACAGGGTTGGAGATAATCGCCTGCGCTCGGAACGGTTTGCCCTTCACGCCTGGTCCTCCTCCTTCTGGGTCTGGAGCGGATACTGCAGGCCACGTCGATCGCAGAATCTCCTCAATCATCAGCAAGTTTCTCGGAACGTCTCTGTGCAGCGTCTCGATCTTGGTGGGGATCAAGTGTCCTCCTGTCTTTACCATGTAGGCCGCCAACTCCTTTGGGTCTCCTCCCAGAGGGTAAAACTCGACGCCATAGCCCGTGACAAAGTCTCTGTAGATGGCGTGGGTGGCGAGACGCACTCGGTGTCCGTCTTGCTGCAGTCTTTTGGCGATGGCGATGAAGGGCTGGACGTCTCCTCTTGTCCCCACGATCATGATGCAGACGTTGAGTTTTGGAGGGGCTGCGACCTTGGACAGCTGCAGGTCGTCCTCCTCGTCCATCGTAGACCGCGATCGACGTCGCAGCGCGTCCAGATCAATGTCCTCCTCTTCGGCCACGTCGATTTGGATGCGTCCATCGGGGCCGTGCACGGCGATGCCTGCCGTCTGGACGTCCTCCAGCGCGTTCTGCGCCTCAGGCGCGGCCGTCAGCTGGCGGGCCGACGTTTCCTTGTGGAGGGCCGCTTTGAAGCGCTGGTTCCAGCCGTGGAACTTGCACTCGTGCGGCATTCTCTTCTGCTTTGGCGACGGCTATTGGCGAATGATTGAAAATCAAGCCACCTGTGGTGATGCCCCATCTCGTTTCGGGCGCACCATGTTGGCACACTCGGAGTAATCGTCACGGGCTCATGCTGCAACTTGGCGTGAACACCTGCAGATGATGGCAAGATACAAGTAAACTCAGGTCCTGATCGATAGTATTGCCATCAGCTTTTCGGTCGTTGAGAGGTTCTTCATTAGCTTGCTATTCCTCTCATCACCACACTTTGCCTACCCGACTGGGACGACATCCCACGCCGAAAAACACGAGAGCACCAAAACTGGCTGATGTCCTTCATGACGCCGCCAATGTGGTTGAGGCAGGCGATGGCCCACCCCACTTCTTGCAAAAGACGGCTGCCCCTGGAGGCGACAGTCCGCATGTGACTCGTGTGATGTTGGCCAGCTCTTGGCCTCGAGCAGCATAATCCACTGATCGGTACTCGATGACGTCCTTGCAATTGCGGCAAGCGTATCGCGTGAAACTGCAGCGCTCGCAAAACTTGATGCCATCTTGTCGACTCCACTTGGTGGCCACCCCGTCGTCGTCCAGATCGCACCGCATCTTCCGCAGCGGCAAGTGGCGATAGAAACTCCTTACAGCTTCCTCTGCGCCATCCTCTCTGCATTTTCTGCTGCAGTCGTCGTGCTCGGTTACGCAGCAGCGGGCTCTGTAACTCGATGAAAGCTTGTCGAAGCTTCTCGGTAGTTAACTCGGTGATCGGACACGGCTCCACTCCCACGCCAGCTTTCACCACTGCACGACCCCAAAAAGGTTGGTCTCCAAAAAACGGCACGATAAATGTCGGTTTGCCAGCAAGCAGACCTCCTGCAGTAGTGCCTGCTCCACCGTGGTGCACGACTGCACTCATTCGGGGCATGAGCCAGTCGTGCGGGCAATTACCTATGAAGAATACGTTGTCGGGGATTTCAAGATCGCCAGCCATATCGGTCCAGCTCGATTGAACCAGTACTCGGACGTTGGCTTGTCTGGCAGCCTCAACGATCATTTTGTTGTCGCTCTTGGGTCTTCCAGCACCATCGATCCAAATCCCACAAAATGGGACCTTCGTCCTTGCCAAGGAACGATTCAAGCTCGGGCGACGGCAAGTACGTCGACTTGGGGTCTTCCAGAGTGACAGTCCCAACCACGTCGTACAGATCGCCCCAGTCGAACGGCTTCGGCACCAGCGCGGGGCTCCAAATGAACGAGTGGGATATTCAAGTCTAGCAGCATGTCACGACCTCGACCTCCTTTGCGGATGCGTGGCAGTCCAAGCACGTCATTTCTAAAGCTGTTCACGTACCCTTCAGTGCCTTCCCACAGAAACATATCCACCAACTTGTACGACAAGAAGTTGCGTCGCTGGGGCTTGCCAGTGTACGGCAATTTCGACATCGGATGTGGGAACACAACCGTGGGAACCCACGGCTGTGGAAACATAATATGCAACGGCACGCCCAACTTCTCAGCAACGTGGATATGGCCATACGTCACAGGGTTCGAGATGACTGCTTGGGCTCGAAACGGAGCTCCAGCAACACCGACACCACCAGCGTCAGGGTCAGCCGCCGATACGGCTGGCCACGTCGACTGCAGAATCTCTTCAATCATCTGCATCTGTCTCGGGACGTCTTTCTGCAGCGTCTCCAGACTCAACGGAGGGATCAACCTGCCTCCGGTCTTCACCATGTAAGCTGCCAACTCCTTCGGGTCGCCACCCAAGGGGTAAAACTCCACTCCATGGCTCATGACAAAGTCCCGATAGATCGAGTGCGTCGCCAACCTCACTCGATGGCCGTCTCGTTGCAGGCGTTTTGCGATCGCTAGGAACGGCTGCATGTCACCTCGTGTGCCGACAATCATGATGCAGATCTGCATCGCCGGAGGCTTGACAACAACCTGTCGATCATTGTCTCCATGGCCTTTGACTGGTTTTCGACTGCAATTGACTTCCAATTGCACATCCGACAGCGTCTTGCTGCGTTGTCTTGTTGCCTTGACTCTTCGTAGTGTCGACTGCTCCGGCCCTTCCTCACAGGATGAGTATCCGTCCGAGGGCTCGTCCACACTCTGTGTCCTCATCTTGGTCTCCTCTTCTGCCTGTGTTTGTTGAGCTCGGTGCCAAGAGAAGAAGGTCGCGAGCTGCTCCTGCCAAGCTTGGAACAGCTGGTCCAGCTGTTGCAGTCGCTCGAACAGCAAGGGCCATGTAGCGCTGTCCGCAGTGGGCTTGTGCACCACGGGGAGCTCCGCTGCGAGCTCTCGAGGCGCCAGAAGAGCGTCTTGAACAAGTGGTTCGAGTGCGCAAAGCTCGGTCCCGCAATCGTCACCATCGCTGTCGTCTCTGGCGGAGAATTCTGCAATGAAATGGCTCATCGCCTCGAATCTACTACGCTGTCAGCTGAGATGAAACTTGCATGCAGGTGGCTGTCACGAAGGGCTCCGATAACGAGCGTTGGTACTTTCAACTGGTTTGTTATTGACCTTTACATCGAAATGAACGGCGTCCTCTTCTCGGCTTCCCAAATACAGCAAGAAAGCGACGCTCGTCGTGCGGTCACATATTTACTTGAGCAGTGTGTCGGCAGATCCCTCGCGCGCGTGCCAACTAGATCCACACGCCGTCATCTTGTTCCTCCTCGGCGGCTGCGGCCTCCGATTTGCTCGAGTCGGCTCGCAGCACGGGTTGTGGTCGCTGCTGTTGCTCTTGACGGACGCCTCCTTCTTCATCCTGGCGGCGCCGTACGAGACCGAGAACTCGAGCGTCAAGAACCACGACATCTTCTCCTCGGCCGAGTCGAAGCATAGCTTGATGGTGCGGCCGCGGTTCAGAGAGCACACGATGCCGTAGCGCTTGCCGTCCCACTCGTCCACGGCTCGGATGAGTCCGGACAGCGCCAACTCGGCGTCGTCGTCCTCGGATTCGTAGCAGCTGAAACTGTCGTGCTTGATAACGACGAAGAAGCGCGTCCAGACGTCGTCGTCCGTGAGGCAGTGGGCCCATCCCTCCTTGCTGGTGCGGTTCTTCTTGGCGCTGCGGGGCTTCTTGACGGCCGCCGAGAGCACGGCCATCCAGGCCGCGTAGGCCACGTGCGTGTCGGCGATGAGCCGCACCTCCTTGCCGGTCACTAGGTGCAGCGAGAGGCCGTTGTTCTCGGTCGTGAGCGGCGTCACGTCCACAAAATCCAGCACGCCGCGCGCGCCGCGACTCGTGTCCTCGCTGTCGAAGTACGTGAGTGTCTTGCCGCTGAGCGTGAAGTACCTCCGGGCCCAGGAGCGGAGCGTCTCCTTCTGCTTGCGCATCCAGCCCTGCATTTGGATGTCGTTCTCGTCCGAGAACGTCGACGACTCGCCGCTGCCGGAGGACATGGAGTTGCCGCGCATGATGCTGCGGAACGAGTTGCCGATGGGCGGCATGGCTTGGACGGCTCTGCTGTGTGTGAGTGCGAGTGTGTGGGGCTGCTGCTGTCGGACGATGATGGTCCGAGGCGTGGAGAAGGCGGAATAAGACCAGAACCGGCCGGTGTTGCGGCTTTGGCTTGAGACTGGGGAAAAGTTCCTCCCTCAAGAGAAGAGCAGTACCGTCAGGTACAAGTGGCGGCTAGCAGATGCTATGGGTTTCACATACAAACACCAAGATAAAATGAGCAGGGGTGACGCAAAGTGTGGGGGTCACTCGTCTCACGGACATGCGTCGGACACAATAAAGCAGCCGATCCCTGTCAAACGCGTTGCATCGCTTTTCAAACGGCAACCAAGGTGCGTCACGACGTTGACAAGCTCGAAATGAGGGTGAATTCCTCGCCGCGTCCCTGATCTGAGAGCTCTTGCGTGGCGCAGCAGCTACTGAGGGAGCTCGTCCGGCCACGCAGCTCAGTCTCGATTCTTCCTCGTGACCAGCAAGCCCAGCCCAGCCAACCAAACAATGGACGCGTTCGCCGAGTGCGAGGAGCAGAAGGAGCGGGTCAAGGCCTGCTACGCCGACTGGTTCCAGAAGATCTGGGGCGGCGACTTCGACAAGGCCCGCTGCGACCAGCAGACGCAGGACTTCCGTCAGTGTGTGGAGGCCGTCATGCAGCGCCAGGCCGACAAGAAGAAGCGAGACGCCTCGGACAAGCAGAACGAGTGGATGGATCGCACCAAGGACAAGTCGGACGAGGCCATTCGTCAGGCCAGAGAGCGCGTGCAGCGCGCGCGAGGAGAAGGAGAACGTGAAAGGAGGCGTCAAGGACAAGGCTGCAGATGTGGGCAGCAAGGTGCAAGAGGCGGCAGACCACTGGAAGAGCAAGATCAAGGGGCTCGCCGGCAAGGACGACAAGAAGCACGACTACGACGACTGAGGTGGCTCGCATGGAAGCCGGCCGTTTATTAGTTGCCTCTGTAGTTGTGAAGACTAGCGACAACACGTTCTCTTTTGCCTTTGCAGCGTTGTCGTACCATGTCGTTGCGTAGAGAAGTCTTCCAGTACTGGTCGTCACATCCGTGTTTATTTTGTGTTCGATTCCCGGCATAGTATGAGCAGCGCATTGACGGATGCTTGCTACTTGTCTCCGTCGTCTACCCATCATCTGTCGGCGCAATTTAGTTACAGCTTGGCGAGAGCAGCCTCGACGTCAGCGTCGCTGCCTACAACGAAGCTCTTGGTGTCGGCCTTCTTCAGCAGCGCCTCAAACTTCTCCGCGTCGACGTCAGCGTCCACCTTTTGCACCAGTTTGGCGGCTTCTGCGGAGGAAATGGACTTGACGCCCTTGCCATCCTTCTGCACGAAAATGGCGGCCTTTGGGTGCTCCACCAGGTTGTTGCACGGCACGTTCACCGCGGAACCGCCCTCGACAGCGACCACGTGCTTCTTCGACACCTTCGAGGCGCCATCAACCACTGCGCCACCGAACAGAGACGTCACGCCCGCAGGGTTCCAAATGTTCAGGTGGGCACTGTACAGGAGGCCCTTGTTAATCGCAGCGGCACGTCCAGCACCTGCGTCACAACTCTCGTCAGTTCACTCTTTCTCAATCGAACTCTACTACCAGATGCTCACCTGTGGCGTTGAAGACCAGTGCGGTCTTGTCGTCCTTCACCAACACGTCAGCAGGGACGACCAGCGACTCTGCCTCGGCCACCTCCAGCAGCTTCTTCTTGGCAAGACCGATAGCGTTTTGCACTGACGCCAGATCGGCGTCTCCCGTAATGACAACCTTGACGAACACAGCGCCATCGTCGTCCTTGTCCAGTAGCAGCTGCGCTTCCGGCGCCTTGCCCTTGTACTCTCCGGCCGTGGCAACGTACACCACAATGGGGCGGGCCGCGTGCGGGTCTTTGATGGGCACACGCACCAGCAAACTCTGCGCGAACAGTGCCACCCGCGGCGAGTCCGAGATCACGCGCACACGCGTACGGTCGTCCTTGAACGAGCCCACAGCGCCGTCTTGCGTGTACAGTACCTCCTCCGTGGACAAGTGTTCCGTCACCTGCTCGTAAAGCCCTTCAAAGTCGTTGAACACGACATCCACGTCCACTTCCTGGATCTCCACCTTCTTGCCAGCTGCAGCAGTCAATAGCAGAATCATACAGTTAATAACAATGCATTATCAATATCAATTAGTGGTGTTTTCGTACCAGGCTTCTGCTGCTTGGCGAGCTCCTCGAGCTTGGGCCAGCTGAGGTTGCGGAAGGCATCGCCGTGGGGCGTCACATCGTCGTCCGCCAGCGACCAGTTGAACTCGATGTTGAGACCTTCGTGCTCCTGCGGGAATTCCTATTGAGACAGCAAACACAGCAGCAGCAACATCGCACTTGTTAAATAGCTGTTCGTATCCTCGGACTTTTCGTTGCTTGGCAACGCACCACTACGAACTTATCGGCGGCGTGCGGCGCCACAGCGAAGCCGCGGGTCAGTACGCGGCGAGAGGCAACCACGCGCAGCTTCTGGAGGCTCTGGCGGAGGGCCATGCTAGCGAGAGGGAGGCTGGTTCTGGGGTCCGGGGCGATCGTGGGGACGCAAATGACCGGCGCACCTGGCAGCAATTATATAGGAAATTGTATTGGCTAATTTCAGCCAATGCAGATGCAGTGAGCGGATTTGATGGTGCCAAGTTGCCTTTGTCGAGCATCCATGCCCGAGGCGGATGTGTCGCTGGCGGCGTGCGGTCTGGCGCCGTCAGTTCTCGGTAAGCGCTGGTGTGAATAATGGTGACTGATACAACAGTATCTCTGGTATTTAATGGTGCTAAGAAGGTGTTTTGTTGTTATCTGGTAGCGGCGCTATTGCGGGCTGGTTTCCGGTACAAGAAAGACCTGGAGGACGTCACGGCGCGTGAACTAGCGAGCGGTGATGAATATTAGCCAGTCATATATATTACCTTGCATACACAGATATTGAAATTACTGATTGTTGTCGTCTACAGAGGCCCAGATCAGTATGAAGGAGGCGGTGGTGGTTCTGGAGACTGTGCATCGGGAAAAGCGGTCCATTGTGGGGAGACGGCGCTGGATGTGCTGCAGGTGGGCAATCACACAAATACGACAGCTGACAATCGAGGTTATGACGGGCGCTGATTAATATTAGGAAGTGAACAAGACCGCGCCGATCCCTATGAGGTTGCAAGGGATGGATGAGGTGCTGGGAGGCGGACTGCAACGTGGAGAGGTAACGGAGATCTGTACGTAAATTATTTTCTTGTTAGTGGAAATGTTTTTGTGTTTATTAGTGTTGCTATCGATGGTCCAGGCGGAGGTCCAGGCACTGGGAAGACGCAGTTTGGGTGAAGTTTTTGGCGACATGTTTGTCCTATTTTACTGTACTTATCGATTCATTTGGCTGTGCTGACAGAATCCATGCTTGTCTTGCGGCACAGTATGTCGGTGGGAGCGCTGAACACCCTTCGTCGGCTGTATTTATCGGTAAGTTTAACCATTTTAGTACTGTGTATTGTGGCGAAGACTAAACGTGCTAAAATTTGATTTCGTAGATAGTGAAGGGAGTTTTATTGTGGAGCGGGTTGCTTCAATGGCTGCGAGTTTCATCGAGGATTTTCGTCAGATTGGCAGACATCAACTGGTACGGTGATTGGGTTTGGTCTGGAGTGTGTGGAACGTACATCTAACTTTGATGGTGTCTACTGTAGACAAGAGACGACTTGTTGCGAGGGATCACGTATTACCGTGTGCATGACTACCTGGAGCAACTGGAAGTCGCGCATTCCCTTCCTGGCTTTCTTCGGTTGACACCTCAGGTACACCACGCCATAACCACACACGATGTCACATTCACATGAAATAACTCTGGTAATCTTTTCAGTGTAAGCTTGTTGTACTCGACACAGTCGCGTACCACTTCCGACACGGCTTCGAAGATTACACGCAGAGGAGACGAGCTTTAGACAATCTTGCTACGTTTATGCACGGTCTTGCTGCAAATTTCAAAGTAGCTGTGAGTTTTCTCTGGACTTGATATGGACGTACAACACGCTAATTGGATCATCCTGTGAATAGGTGGTACTCGTGAACCACATCACGACGAAATCCTCTTCAACTGATCAAGTAGTTTCTCAAGAACGACCTGCTCTAGGTGAGTTTCAATTTCGCTTTTGTATTGAGTGATAGCTCTCACCATACCTTCGGTGAACAGGCGACAGCTGGGCTCATTCCATTTCAAATCGAATTGCTTTTGAGTGGGAGGTGCGTCAAGAGTTTGGCATTAATTGAGGTATTCAGAATGTAAATGATTTGTGTTCTTGCATTGCAGGCAAACTATCGAGTGGCGCGCGTAGTTAAGTCGTCATGTTTGGCCCACCGCTCGGTGTCTTTCGAAGGTAAGTGTTGCAATTGTTGTAAAGTGCAGTTACAAGATTCTGACCGACCAACGATTAATCTGTGGTTGATCAAGTGTTAGATCGAGGTGTTCGTGATGCTGTGGAGGATGAATAGAACCGGTCGAGTTTAAAACTGGCCTGTAATTGAACTGAGCGCTGGATTACAAGACCTAGCAATTCGTGTTGGTTTGGTGATCGTGTCTTTGACCTCGGTGGAGATCTCCTCACACAAGAGCCTCTTGCTTCTGGCACGCCAATCCCATGTGACCAGCGAAACACTCACAAGCCCCCGTGCCGTAGTCGCATGTTCCGCGGCCAGAGCACTCGGTCAGCTCGGAAAAGGGGCGTAACGATGGTGCAGCAGTCCCAGAAGCTAACGCTGCTCCAAGCGTAATGCTGAGCGGATACAGTTCGTAGACATTGCAGGTGCCGGTGGCTACAGGGCTTGCACTGTTGACCACGCCACCCGTCACTGGGTGCTGACCGAGAGTATTGTGAGCTGCCACATTGCAGTCGAAGAGATATTGGGAACCAGTGGTTCCCGGCTCCGATGTGAAGTCGATTTCGCACATAGCCTGCGTAACTTGTGAGAGAGCCACGGTGCCAGCATCCATGTAATATGGTGCAAGTGTGCCCCCTCCGACTGTGTCTGTCCGAGTGAACGCGTAGAAGCTAGCGAGCGGTGATACCGTGACGGTATTGAGCACATTGTTGGGAAGGCGGCGTAGAGCGACCTGGATGTTGGTACACGTCGTCTGGATAGCTGCCACGTTTGTATTCACGATTGCTGCGGTGACCCCTGTTGTAAATGCCGGACCCATCGCGATCTTCTCGGTCGTGTAGGCATTGCCGTAAGGGTCGTAGTACGTCAAGTAGAACTCTTGGGTGGTCGCCGTAGCAGGCGGTGTGATGATAATCGCTTGCTTCATGTCGTATTGGCCCGACGTCAGCGGGTCGTCGCCCTTTGGACACGTGCGCTTAGAGCAGTCATGACCATCATACCCCGGATCGCAAACACACCCCATGATCTTCTCCTGGTCCCAGAGGGTGTACGTCCGCCCGCTCACCCCGTTAACCCTCTTGTGGAACGTGTCGGAAGCCAACTCCTCGATGAACTCGCAGGTGCCGTGGCCACTGCAGTCGCTCGGACACACCATTCGACGACAACCGCTGCCGGTAAAACCCGTGTCACACGTGCACTCTCCGGTGGCCCGGTCACACACGCCGCGGTTAGCACATTCCGCATAGTAGTGCGCGTCGTCGTTCTTCTGGGCAGTATCTTGCCAGGCGCGAGTGAACGGACACCGTCGACCGGAGCAGTCCCCGCCGATCCAGTTCTGCATGCACGTGCAGAGGTCATTGGCGCCGCAGGTTCCATGTCCGGAGCACTTGTTGGGGCAGGCTCCCAGTACAAGGTGCGACGTGGCGAGCACCAGCACCACCGCGAACCACCACTTGGTCATTGTCGGATATCTCCACGGACGACAATTCAAATGTGGAGGCCCACCATGTTGGCGACGGTTGGATCGCGATCTTGTCGTGAACCGCCGGAGACCAAAGGGCATCGGTGGATTTCGATCCGAAAATGAAAATGCGGTCCAAGCTACCGCTTTTTTCCGGAGCTGCAAGAATGTTACGACTCCGCAATGGACGAATGCCTTCAAAATGACTACTAAAGCAGCAACTACTATTTGAAGTCTCTTTGTCGCGAATCTTACCTGCATCAAACGAGTGCTTCCTGCTTCTGACAGGCCAACCCCATGTGACCGGCGAAACACTCACAGGCACCTGTGCCGTAGTCACACGTTCCGCGACCAGAGCACTCGACCAGCTCCGACAACGGGCGTTGCGCTGCCGTGCCGTCACAAAGTTGATTCGTGGCGGTAGTTGTGCACCCCGCGCCCGTTTGCATTGTCGTTCCGGGAGGGAAGTTGATCGTCCCTGGGAACACTTCGTACACCGAGCAGTCAAGTGCACTCGCGCCTGCGGTAACACCTGCTGTCACTGGGTGCTGACCGAGAGTATTGTGAGCAGCAATGTTGCAGTCAAACGGAGTTTGGTATCCGGTGGTGCCAGCTTCAGATGAGAACGCAATAGAGCAGATCACTTTGTTCTGTACGGACCCAGTGTTTAAGTTGGTGTCCGTGTTGAAGACTTTCGAGAAGGTGCCAGCTCCCGTTGGGTCTTTAACATCCGTTCGTTGGAATTGGTAAAAGCGAGAAATCAACGACACCGTGACCGTGTTGAGGACGTTATTTGGCAACCGACGCAGAGCCAACTGAATGTTGTCACAAGTAGTCTGATCGCTTGTCCCCATAGTGCCCATTGTGATTTTCTCGGTCGTGTACGCGTTGCCGTACGGATCGTAGTAGGTCAGGTAGAACGAGCCACTGGCACCAGTGATCGCGACCGCTTGAGTCATGTCAAACTGGTTCGGCGTCAGCGGGTCGTCGCCCTTTGGACACGTGCGCTTAGAGCAGTCATGACCATCATACCCCGGATCGCAAACACACCCCATGATCTTCTCCTGGTCCCAGAGGGTGTACGTCCGCCCGCTCACCCCGTTAACCCTCTTGTGGAACGTGTCGGAAGCCAACTCCTCGATGAACTCGCAGGTGCCGTGGCCACTGCAGTCGCTCGGACACACCATTCGACGACAACCGCTGCCGGTAAAACCCGTGTCACACGTGCACTCTCCGGTGGCCCGGTCACACACGCCGCGGTTAGCACATTCCGCATAGTAGTGCGCGTCGTCGTTCTTCTGGGCAGTATCTTGCCAGGCGCGAGTGAACGGACACCGTCGACCGGAGCAGTCCCCGCCGATCCAGTTCTGCATGCACGTGCAGAGGTCATTGGCGCCGCAGGTTCCATGTCCGGAGCACTTGTTGGGGCAGGCTCCCAGTACAAGGTGCGACGTGGCGAGCACCAGCACCACCGTAAACCACTGGATCATCGTCTTGAACGCGAAAATCTAAGTGAAGTTCGCGATCTTCAGAGCGCGCCAATTGAACCGGCGCCCGATTAGCGCGATCTTTCATAGGGACGCCGGACCAACGGTTAGTTTCGTTCGACAAACTCCCAGCGTGAGGCTGGTCTTCTATTAGCAGGCACCACCACTACTGCTGTCACCTCTAACTTGTCGACGTCCAAAACTCGGAGCTCTGATGCACTACAGGATCAACGCCAGCCAGCCCGCGACCATCGCAACGCCGCCAACAGGCTGTGTCAAACCGACCATTCGTTAGTACCTCCACCTCCACCGCACCGTGCTCCCGTTACGCACCGCGACCATGCCGAGTTTCTTCTGCTCCGTCAGTGTCATGGCGTAGAGCGACCCCGAGAAGAGAAGTGTTCCGGTGGTGATCAGTCCCCGGCCAGTCCTGGACGTCTGCACAGCGGCGTGGCCAGGAGCACCACAGAGTGCAGCAGCTGCACATATATAAAATATTATAAACATCCCCTCGTACATTACAACTACTTAATGCTCTAGTCACCTGGTAGTGGGCTGCAGTCTCCCAGTTCTTTAGCAGATGCGGATCCGTCACCTTGTTCTTCAGCCCGTGGGCTCCAAAAGCGCCTAGTCACCCCATAATTATTATCCGCTTTCTTATATAGTGCCTATATATAATAGCAGTATATCGCGGACCGAGCAGCACGGCGCTGGCGCCCGAGATGGCGCCGACCTTCCACCAGATCGAGAGTGCAGGAGAAATCACAGCGGCCTTCATTTTGCTTTTCGACAATGAGCGTCATCCCATAAAAACACCACTACCCCACCCCTACGCGTGTTTTCCACCAATAAAAAATCGCGATCCTGAAAGGACGTTCATTCACTCTTCAATATGGCGGGACCTGCGAACAAGCGCGGATCCGATGCTGCTGCCGCGCAAGCTGCCGCCGAGGCAGCTCAAGCCGAAGCGCTGGAAAAAGAGCGAGAGGCAGCGGCTGCAGCGTTAGAAGCTCAGAGAGCGGCGGAAGAGGAGGCGCTGAAGCTCAAGAGAAAGCAGGAGCAGGACGAGCTGGACGTCGTGGCAGTGGGGGCCGTCGCGCACGTGATCCGCCGCGCTTTCCAAGACTTTTATGGAGACAAAGACAGTGTTAAAAATACTGCAAGAAATGAAGAAATCGAGAGTGAGGAGACAGAAGTCCAAGCTAAAGAAAAGCAACCGGAGCCAGAGGGGTGGAGAAGGAGGAGAGCCCCTTTGTGGCCCTAGCGCAGCAGAGGAAGGAGGCTATTGCTAGAAAGTTGGAGGAGAAACATAACAGAGCGAGAGCGCTATTAAAATTTATGGAGCAGAGACAGAAGGAAGCCAGCCAGGCAGATGAGAAGATCGCGGAGGACTTGAGTGCTCGCGGACTGGTGATTAAAGCACAGATCCCGGTCGGATCGACGAACTTGAAATTGGATGAGCAAGAATTGAAGGCAGCGAAAGATGGCGGGGAGGACTTTGGAGAGTTTACTGACTCGCTGCTGCATGCGAGAGAGCTGGTGGAGGAGTACATGCAGAGACGAAAAGAGACCAGTGGGAATGCGCCTAAAGGTTTGACTGTGTCACCGAGAAGGACTGCTGCTGGAGAGGGTAGTTCTGAAGCTGGAGAACATGCCGGGTACTTGGACACCACTGAGACTGCCAAAATCCGCAAGGAGGCCACGCTGGGGCAGCATAAAAGTAATATTGCTGGCGTTAAGATATCCCATGCGCAACATCGAATTACGAGTAATGGTGTCGCTGGTAAAGTGGCAGATGTCAGCGAAGAAGAAGATGCCACACCTGCGTTAGGGATCACGACACTCACCTCTGAAAAGCCGCAGGAAAAGAAGACCGAGCAAGCGACTATGAAGGCAGTGGAGAAACGAAAGAATAAGGCAATTCTCGAACGGATGCAGACGAAACTCGATTTTGTACGAAATCCCCGCTTTGCAGTGCCAGACCAAACTAGATCAGGACATGCAGAGAACCATGGGCCACCACCATGTTTCGATGTCGTACCGAAACCACCAATCAGTTTTACTAACTACGATATCGGCGGGATCTATGAGCAAGTAGTCTACGTGCGCAATACGAGTGGTCTCGCACGACGTGCTCGCATACTTCCACCAGGTACGATATATTTCTCTATGGCCAGTATTTCATTTCCTGAAGAAAGTGGGCTTATCGCACCGGGGATGCATGTCGAACTTCGTGTACGTTTCGCCCCCGATTCTCGCGCTGATTACAAGGACCATTTCATTATTCAGTTTGAAACGGAGCAATCAGTACCACCGGGATCTAAAGGTACTCCCGGTGCAGCAGGGCGTGATAAAATGGTAGTGCTGTTGACAGCGCACCGGGAAGCCCCAGAGCTGACGTTACCAGTTGTGGTTCGCGCTCAAAACACGTTGGTTGGGGGACGCTCCGTCACGCCTCTAATCTGCAAGAATCTTGGCGGTAAAGCACGCTTCTGGCTGATGAGCGAGCAGGCTTGGTCTCAGTTAGAGTATCTCCAGGTTGCTACCCCGGGCACATCTTCTGCTCGATCTGCCGTCAACTTGCTGGGGAGTGAGCAATTCCGTGACACAATGGTGCAAGTTGGTCCCTTCTGTCTGACGCCGAACGAGATTGAACTCGACAAAGGAGAAAGCCTGACTTTCGACCTTGTGTACACACCCACTGGTGTCGGAGAGCAGCGCGAGCGATTCATCATGGTCTGTGACAACTGCCTTGTGCGTACATTTCAAATTATTGGTCGCGGATGCCAAGTGGATATTGCCGCATCTCACGTAAACGACATCCCGATCGATGTGAGTATCGCCGAAATGGGTCCCCTCGATCGTTTGTTCTTCCGAGAGGATGTGCTTGTAAATGCGAACGCGCTGCAGACAATTGTAATCACAAACGACACTCCCTTAGACATCAAATACTCGTGGAAAATCATTCCGCGACCTCAGGAGATTCGAGGCGGAAAAACTACCGGCAAAGATGAAGCTAGGGTGATGTCACTTCCTCCGCTCTGGACCCCTCCGTTTCGAATAGTTCCTGACAATGGAGTCTTTGCGTTATCATCATCGAAAGAGTTTAGGATTGAGTTCTTGCCAACAGAGGCTCGCGAATATGCCTGTCAAGCGGTCCTTATGATTAACGATATTCCAGCTTGTAGTATGCCAGGACCAAGCCAAATGGATCATCTAAAGGCGGCCTTTCAATTGCGTGAGGATCCCCCACAAGTCCACGAGCTGCGGCGAAAGCTGCAGCAAGAAAGTTACAAGATGAGATGCCAGGTTTTGCTACGCAACTTCATGGCCGAGGGAGACTCGGGAGTTTTGCGATAGCACCATCGATTAGTGGGACCTGGGTGCTCGCAGAAGACGGTAGTGCACAACAACCTGGGGCTTCTGGCGGTGAGGCTGAACAAATGCTGCAGATATCCAGAAAATACTCAACCAGCGTGTTCCTTAAGAACCAGTGCGATGCAAGAGTCACGGTTCAATGGCATTTGGCCAGACTACAACAGCGGCACCTAGCAGCCAGCGGTGGTCCTTTAGCATTAGCGCTGATGTCGAATACTCAACCGCCAAGTTTCGAGTTGGCACTGTCTCCGACCACGGTCGATCTATCTCCCCGTGGTCAACATAAAGTGGATATCACCTTCACGCCGCTGTGTACTGGCGCGTTTTCTCTTAGTATCCCATGCAGAATCGTTTCTGGCAGTGGCAATAGCGCTCCAATATTTGAGCGGTGGCTACTTCTCGAAGGCCGCGTCGCCGAAGCCGAGATCAAAATTGTAACGCCGGAGGTAGACTTTGGGTTGGTGCTTGTTGGAGCTAGTACTGAAGGATCTATCACCATTTATAATCCTTCGCCAATCGTCCATACACATTGGCGATTTCATCACCTAGGGGTCCTGGAGGAGAACCAAGCACCGGCCAGCATCCGCAAAGTTCACCTTCTTCAAAATTGCATCGTTCTAGCTCGAGAGATTCTGTGATGTCGCGTCGATCAACGACATCGTCAGCTTCAGGCAACGAAACAGAAAGGAGTTTCTTCACTGAGCGGGAAATTTTACCACGAGCGTACGTCGCGTTTGCACCAGAAAACGGGACCTTATCACCAGGGAGACATTTACAGTGAAAGCAACCTGTTTGGCAGGGTCACTTCCAGAACGGTTCCGTGGTTTCTTTAGTTGCCAGGCTGCTCCGGAGCGCCACTTTTCCGGTGCCACTACTGCTGGTGCCCGAGCGGTGGTAAGTGCGAGAGCTGAAATTCAATGCCCCAATGTCTTCCTGTCAACGACCAAAATGGCTCTTGGAACAACCTATATGGGAGTGGAAATTCATCGGACGATAGAGATGATTAACGTGTCCAATCTGGAAGCTGCATTCAAGTTTGTCGAACCTGAGGGGTATCTAAAGCGTATACTGTATCATTTTCACCACGACAGGGGACGATACACTCCAAAGAGCGTCTCTTGGTCACAATAAGTTATACGCCCCGACAAGTAGGAAGATTCACAGTACTACTTGCATGCAGCGTTCGTGGTCTGACTGCACCTTTGGGCTTAGAGGTTAGTAGCAACCACAAAGGGCTCGTGCTGTCATACGAGCTACTTGCTTCACCAAGTCTACGAAACGCAAACCAAATTGACGTCGGCATGTCAGGGCTCACTCTACCAAAATCACCGAAAGAAATTGCACAAGAGCGCGGCATTGCGCTCTCGGATTGTGATCTGGAACCCGAAACAAACCCACTCAGTAAAGCACCCAAGCTTGCATTTGGGGACAGCGTTCCACTCGGCGAGCGGCGTACACTGTATTTGCTCATTCGAAACTTTAGCGGTATTGACGCGTTGGTAGATCTCGAGGCGAAGAAATTCCCAGCTGACTCAGTGGTCGCTTCGCCCCCAACGTCACGGACCAACCCAAGCAGCTCTAGTGTCGGAAAGCATCCCCGTCATCACAATATTCGTTTCTCGCCGTCATCAACATCATCAACTACACATACCAAGAGCAAACACAAGAGCAAGCTCAGCCACATGAGAAGCACGCGGTCGCTCGGATCAACGAAGATGAGCTCGTTTCGACCCAGTCCAACCAATCCGCGGTTATCGGATACTAAAGACAACCAGAACCGATTCCAGTCTGAAAACGGGCGAGCGTATCTACGAAAGAAAGAAGAGGATGTGGAAGACAGGCAGGTGTTGCGTAGCGGTCGTGGTGTGGCCTTCCAGCTCAACCCCGGTCGGGTACATATTCCTCCATGGGAACAGATCGTCGTGCGCATCACATGCTTCAACAACATGTCGGGAACGTACGTGGACGATATTGTGAGTCGTGCAGCGGGTATTCCGCCAGTGTTCTTACATGCCAGCGTCAATATCGTCGGTACTCCTCTAGTGCTTGACCGTAATTGCGTTGGACTTTTCTTTGGGAAACCTGTGCCAGCAGGAAGGATCTCACCTCCTCTCCGTCAGCCAATGCTACATTTCGGCTCGGTTTGCGTGCGTTCTCCCAGCATCACCCGAACACTCCGAGTTGTAAACCGCGGGCCCCAACGTGCTCGACTCAAGTGGAAAATGGTTGAAAATGGACGAGAGGATCAACTTGTTACTGTAACACTGAGAGTGGATTTTAGTTCCCGACTACAACTGCGCATTACGCCGTGTGATGACAGCAACAGTGGTGCCGCATTGCCTTTTGCTGTTGAACCTCCGTCAGCAGTAATACCAGCGTTTAGCACTACTCCGTTTCGTATTACCTTCGAGCCACCCAAGGATCGTGTTGGCGCCTCGAGAGCCCTTCTGCTTGCGGATGCACACTGGTACGAAGTCAATCCCGAAGACTCTAGTGATGGGAATGATGTAGGACCTGCTGAATCAGAGAGCGATACGAGACAGGAGGATTCAGGTAACCTTCTGACGCACAACAGCAACAATAATCCCAGCGCGGTTGCAGCAGGAAAAGCTTTTGCGGCCGTGCGGATGGCCAACATCCTGGTCCGAAAGAAAATCAGCACGAAGATTCGCACCCCGCGTCTTCTTATAGTCCCAAGTGCGTTCGTGTACTCCTTGCAAC
Source organism: Phytophthora quininea (assembly GCA_011947345.1). Taxonomy (NCBI): domain Eukaryota; phylum Oomycota; class Peronosporomycetes; order Peronosporales; family Peronosporaceae; genus Phytophthora; species Phytophthora quininea. The sequence goes on from JAAVTG010000165.1 coordinate 19,306, forward strand.
CGACGTGATCGACCCCGAATTATCAATCGACAAGCCTCGAGAACTACTTCAACATCCAGAGTCACTCCAACCACAACGGACTGACAGAAGCAGTAAGAACGATCAACTACCACTGCCACAGTTGTTGGCACCATACCATATCAAATTCATGACTTGGTCGACATTACTGACAACCGCAGCAGCCCAGCACGAGTTCCACCAGCGTGAAATCTATCTGGTTAATCGATTGGAGTCGAGGGTGACTTTCCGACTGGAGTGCGAGGGTCCATTTGCTGTTGCACAAGCAGACTCGTTAGCACCACGACACCCATTGTCCATGGCCGATCTACCACCAGCCCACCGTCGATCAACAGCACAGGGAGAGTCGTACATGTTCATGCTACCACCACAGATGTCCGTACGCATCGACCTGCGCTTTTTGCCGTCACCATCTTTATCTTCGGGTTCTTCTGTGTCAAATTCAAAACCAAACACACTTGTAAACAACCAAGAGCAGCCGCTCCACGCACAACTTGATGGCGAATTGCGTGTCAAATTCTCGACTCGTTCAGTGCAGATTATTCGACTTGCAGCGGTGGTATTGCGCCCAGCTATTGTGGTATCACCGTCAGTGTTCTTCTTTGGCCGCGTTCATCTTTCAGCCTCACGGTCCGTTGTACTAAGAGCTGGAAACCCAACGGCTGTGCCTGCACGCTTCACTGTACAGCATGTGCCAAGACCCAAACCAGTGTCACGAGCACAGCAACACGAGATGCGCTTGCACCATGCGCACTTGTTGGATGAACCAGGAGTCTTCACGTTTTCGATCCGCTCAGGCGAACTCCGCGGACCCACCACCACTCTTAAATCGGCAGGAGGCTACTTACCAACTACCGACTCCACGCGTGACCTGTTGGGCGAAAAAGCAACCACGACCCACCCGCTAGTGCACGCTCCGCTAGAGATCCGCGTCGACTTCCACCCTCGTGACCGTCAACGGTATAAAAGTCGCTTCCGCTTTGTTGTGGAGCACGGTCGCGCTTTTGAAGTCGTGCTTGAAGGAGTTGGGCACTTGGACGAGGTCGACGATCCGCGCGACGGCGATCGACCGCTTGTACGTGTGAAGGAGCTCCAACACTCGTTCTACATCTTCCGAGGAGACGTTCACAAGCACAGTTAATGAAAAACCACAACGGAAAGGGACGACGATGGGAAATTCCTGCTGAATTAATGTGAGCTTCATGCGCAAACCACGAAGCACTTATAACGCGTGATGGGGAAGTAGGCATGGTGTGGGCGCTTAAGCACGCATGTTAAATACAGTTTTGGTCCAGCCATCCTGGCTGGGCACGAGCTCGAGCACCGAGTGGAACGGGATCTCCAAGTCCGGGCTGTTTTCGATAGGAGCACCGAGGAAGTACGAGTAGAGCACCTGCAGCGTCGAGATGTGCGAGACGACCAGCACGGGGCCAGTGTGTTGTTCGATGTCGATCAGTACTGGCTCCAGGCGCAGCATCAGATCTTGATACGACTCCCCACCGGGGAAGCGCGTACGCCACGGGTCTTTCTCGAAGGCTGTGTAGGCCTCAGGCATCAGCTCTTGCATCTGCTCCATCGTCATTCCGTAGCATTCGCCTTTGTCCAGCGGATTCAGCGTCGCAATTTGCACTGCAGCAGTCAAAAGAACAATCAAATTAGCATCGAGTATCAAGACATCAGGCAACATGGCGTATCAACGCACTTCGCTTGCCCTCGGAGATGAATCCCGCAGTTTCCGCGGCACGTGGCAGGGTGGAAGTCATAGTGAGGCATTCGGTGGGGTTGTCTTCGAGTATAATGCCTTCGTTCTCCATCCACACTTTTGTGCGCTGCTTCACAAACTCTCCAACGCGGTAGGCAAAGTCCATGCCAAGCGGACTAAGCCTTGCCGAGCGCGGAGCGACACACGGATCTTTAATCAGAGCGCGAAAGTCGCGCCTCACTTCGTTGCAGTGACCAGCGCGTACGAGCCAGATAGGGCGGTGCTCAATGTGGAAGCTCAGCATGTACGGCAAGATGGACTTGGCCACGTGGCCGTAAATACCTTTGGCATGCACTTTGGACTGCATGTCAAACAGTTTGATGTAGCTGCAGTCTTCTGCGTCCTCCAGCGCTTCATAGGCTGCTTCGTAATTCTTCAGTCTCTGCTTCAAGTCGTTCATGGCTTCTTCCTCCGGCATGCTGCTGTAGTCCGGACTGCACTCCACTTTCTGTCGGATATTGGCGTTAATCACGGCCTCACTAGTGCAGATGCTCTCCACAAAGACGACGTGGACACTGGTCTTGTGTTCCACCGCAAAGGTATTGAACGTATCTCTCAGCACTTGGCGTCTCTTCTTAGTTGTGTTGGTGGCGTCAAACACAGCTACATCCCCCTTTCTCTCCATTCCCCCGCGAACCAGCGCTGCACCTGCTTCAGCGACTCGAGCGCCAAGAGCTCTCGCTCCTCTTTAGCCCGAGCGTTGTTGGGGTCAAAGAACGTGTGATCCTGCACCCCCATGGACTTGGCTCGACGGAGCTGTCCCACATTAAACACCTCGCACTTGAGACCTTTCCAGCAGAAAAACTTCCAGAGCTTCTTGGCGATGAACGACTTGCCTCGAGCAGGCAGCCCCACCATGACCAGCACCAGTTTGTCGGCGCTGGGGTGAACTTCTGGCGTTCCGAAAAGAGTGGACGGTTGTGCTCTCTACTGTCTCTGCGGCTGAGGTTCTTAAGCGGCGACGGGACGGTGAAGGTCACGGTCTTGTAGTCCATCGAGTCGGGGCCTCCGGGGACGGCGGCTTGGGTTCTGGCTCGGCTGTGTGCTCTACATGAACTGCTAGAGACGCGGAGGTGGAGGATGCCTGCGCCTGCGTGCTGGGGGAGCCGTTCGGAGACGACAGCGGCTCCACGGGCCCCATGTTGAAGCGGTTTCTTCGGTGTCTGCTTGGGGTCCAGACGGCGTCTTTCCGAATGACTGAGGATTTCAAGGGACACTACATAGCGGTTTTGACAAGGTTTACAACAAGTTTGAATAACGTATGTCGTAGAAGATTCTGTGGGTCTTGAAAGGTAGTTCTGTAAAGTAGCGCCGGAATATAATTTGCGAGGAAATAGTGGATATACTTTGTAAAAGTAATCAAAGATCTTGAAGAGAATATGATTAAGGAAGTACTGTGCACTTGTGAAAGTAGCGCCGGACCACAAGAATTTCTTCACAAATTGCGAAAACGCTGCCACCGGAATCTTCAACGAGATGGGCCAGCAGGTCCCTCGCGACTCCCTCGTAGCTCCCCCTGCCTGCACTTCTCGCGGTCGGAACACAAGCGCGTCTACAGTGGAGCTCCTGCAGTTAGCTATGGCGTCTGGAGATGCCTGCGGAATTGGTAAATTCGTATACTGGGTGCCGTCAACAAACTGGCGTTCGAGCCTATCGGTGTCTATCGTCAGAGCTTATTTCCTGACAGACGCCAACGCAACGCCAGGGTATCTACGGTAGCAAGCAAGCGGCCATCCTGAATGCTGGGGAGGTTGTGTGACACTGATCAGGGAAGATAATGACCGTAGTGCTGGCGTTCGCACTCGACGCTGACCGATAGCGTTTGATCAGATCGTCAAAGTTGGTGGGAAACATGCTGACCCCAGTTGATGGAGTTTCTACGAAGTTTGTCGTCAAAAACAGAGGTGGAAGCATTTATCGACTTGCTGGCAGCTTGAAATGATGCTTATAAAAAAGTCGCGGCAATTGCATTGTTAGGTTTAGCGGAAACCTCGAGTGGATTGGTGGTGTAAAGGAAAGGGAAAGGAAGTACATTTTCGCGTAGCCGAAGTTATGCGTGCGCTAGACTCAATTTAGCTAGTCGGCAGCATAGAGTGGTGTCCGCATATGTCGGGTCTCCCTTTGCTGGAAGTGCGTCCTGGATAGATGTTGTGAGTCTCCTCCATGTCAGTTTATCCGAAGCGAGTAGTCGTAGTTCATCGAGGTCCTGTGCGGTGCGAAGTCGGTAACCGCAGCCGCTTGAGACTAGGTCTGCGTCAAGAACGGTCGGTAGAGTCGTGCGTGGACGGCCACGCCATGTTCCTGTGTTGCTTGGTTCGAAATAAGCGGCCATTTGTGTGTACGCGGGAATGTCGGGACGGCGTAAGATGTGACCAAAGAGGCCCCATCGAGCAGCCGTAATCTTGTGACGGAGCGGGCGTTCGTTGCAGGTGTCGTATAGGGTCGGGTTGGACATGTGGCGGGGATAGCGAATGTTGAGGACTTTGCGTAGCTGGCGGCGGTGAAAGCTCTCCAGTCCATGAAGTTCCGATGTCGTGAGAGCCCATGTGCCGCTGTTGTAGAGCAATATTGGCAGAACGTAGCAGTTGTAGAGTCGGATCCGAGTTTCGTCGCTGGTGTAGTGCGGTCGGAGCCACACTGTCCATAGTCTTGTGAGTGCTGCTGCTGCTAGAGTTTTGCGTCGGCTGACGTCTTCGCCATCGCCGAGGAGCGATCCAAGTTTCTTGGTCAGTCGCCACCCCTCGTCCGCTGCTCGGGTCCTGGGAGTTTCTCCTGTCGGAGTGACATGGCGCTCGAGCTTAGTGATCTCCGTCTTGGAGACATTCATTTGGAGAGACCAACGGGCGAGGATGTCTGGCGCTCGTTCGAGGATGAGGTCGATGATTGCTGGGTCATGGCAGATAAAATCTGCGTCGTCAGCGTATACCACCATTTGTTCCAGGAGCGGGTATGGTACTGGTAATTCCTTTGCTACATCGCGGAGAGCCGCTTCTAAATACACTACAAACAAAACTGGTGAGAGTGAGTCGCCTTGGGGGTACCTGTGTTGCTTTCGAAGGGGTCCATTGCTTGGCCGCCGTTGACTCGAAGAGCCAAGGTTGTATTGGCTAGAAGAAGCTTGATAAGCCTGATGTCATCGTCGGTCAGAAATTCTTCGAGTGTCGAGATGAGCTTGGTCCGGTCTATGGTGTCGAAGGCTCTAGAGAGGTCGATGCCGAGAACATGGATAGTTTCCTTGAAGCGTTGCGTCCGGGCGCACAGCCAACGGTGCGTCCAGACGGCGTCGGCCGTGTTTCGTGCTTTTCTAAAACCACTTTGATGCGGAGATAGAAAACCATTGACGGCGGGCGAGATTCGGTTGAGAACGAGTAGCGAGATGGCCTTGCGGATGCTATTGAGGAGGACGATGGGTCGAAGACTGGAACATTCCCCTCGCGGTTTGTTTGGTTTCGGGAGACATAACAGTGTTCCTTCGCCGAGGTCCAGTGGTTCCCCTCGTTCGAAACTTGCATTTAGAAGAGCCGCAAGCTGAGGTGCGAGTACGTCTGCGCCGTATTTGAGAGTTTCTGCTGGGATAGAGTCTGGTCCGCTGGCGCGACGGTTGTTTAGTTTTCGAAGAGCAAACGCGAGTTCGTCTGCAGTGATGGGGCGGTCGAGAGCCCGCGCTTCGGGATCTGGCCTGATGCGTTGTCGAGTCGGAAGAGCAAATTGTTTCTTGAAGTGTTCACAGACAAGTTGGTGAGTAGTTAGTTGATGTAGGATATACTTACCTTCCATGTCTGTGATGAGTAATGGCTCTGTGCGTCGTGGGCGGATTGCTCGTATCGCCTCGTAGAATTGAGCAGTATGATTGAGGCTCTCAATTCGGGCAATTTTGTCGTCCAGTTCCATGTTAGCCAGGTCGCGGCATCGAAAGCGGATCTGGTGAAGAATCGAATTCCGTTCGCGTCGAAGAGCTGTTGTGTTAGCTTTGCGGTCATTGTAGATTCGTAGCTGGAGTTCTCGTTGGCGGGCTGTAAGTTCACGGAGGACCACGTCGTCATATCTGTGGTGTCGTTTGCGCGGAGTGGCGAAGTCAACAGTTGCTTCGGCTGGTGGTGTAAGTCGTGTGGAAATTAAAGCAACCTGATGTAAACCTGATGTATTGGGAAAGAAAGCCTTCAAGCTTGACGAAGGCATAATCGAACACCGAGTGGTTTCTTGGAGCAGTAGTTGCTAATTTCCAGAATTTGCTTTTGTAGGTGTTTGAAAAAAGAAAGGTTGGCGGCTGGAAGGATCCGTTCGTGGCGATTCATGATCAATTCCTGGGGAACTGGGTAACCAAAGGCTATCCGCTTAGCGACTACGTGCCTAGTCGCTAATGATCTGGCAGATTTGCACCAGGAGCTGGATCGTGTGGATCGAACGAACAGCCAAGCTGCGGGGGGCAAGACGGAAAGCCGAACGAAGCAGTAATTATTCAGCTGTGAGCTCGTACAAATGGTCAGAGATCTTGGTCATACCGAAGCCCTGACGGAGACACTGACTGTGCTCTTTCACGAAATCAAGCAAAAACTCTTATACGAAACAAGCAGCCGTCAGGTATTTCCACAATACTCGTGGTTTATTGCTCGCTATGATGTGAAGTCCAGCGACAATTCGTTGCCGTGGCTCGTTTCAGGGGTCCGCAAAATGGATTGTGTGATTGCCGATATTGTCAATCCCAATACCTGATTGTGGGAAGATCGGCAATCACAATCACGGATTTTCCCCTCGGCCCTATCAGGTTTTACTGCTGTTAGAGCCGCAGAGGAAAATTGCTGGCCTCCTGGACGAAATGACCGCGCTTGATGTCATCACTGGTAAACTCCAGCGCAACGACATGACTGTGGCCACTGTTCGCGACATTTTTGACATTGTGCTAGACGACGACCATGGCATGGAGAAGTATCTTGCCCCGGATGCGGATATTGTCGAGTCTGGAACGTTTGATAGCGGGCTGGCTAAAATTCAAGCTGGCGTAGAGACCTCCTTGTTGCGAAACGAGCAAAAGGCGTTGCATCGTCTCACTACAACCTCACCGGATCCGGATCAATCACCAGCAGCTCTTGTTGAGACAGCTACAGCAAGGTCAATACGGAAGCGCGCCGCTGATGCTCTGGATGAGAAGCTCAAGAAAAATCACGCCGACGCAGCCTGGATTCCTGCGACCACCGTAGTTGCTGAGCGCTTTTTCTCGACCGTTAAAAGCACTGTCGGGTATTTGAGAAAGTGCCTGAGCCACGAAAACCTCGAAATGATCATGTACTTGAAGCTAAACTGGGACTTAGTTACGCTTGCGGACGTGTTGAAGACCGTTGAGCGAGCCAAACACATTAGCGATGCAGTACTTGTGTAATAGATTGCAATCATTGATTGTTCCAGATCGAAGCAGTCAATCAATATAAAATCTATATTGACGGACCCTGGGCTCGTTTGGCAAGACTACATGGGGAAGTATTTGAACGCTTGTGTCGTACGTTTCTTCATTGACGTAACTTGGAGATTTGGTATGAGGTGCATTCTCACCCGAACGTCGTTTTGGAGGATCCCATGTCGGCCCTGCTTCATAACGTGCAAGTACAGCACGAACAGGTTTCTTTTCGAGTATTTGTACAAGCAAAGGAAGAGCAACAGAGCGCCGATGAAGTGTCGATTGCAGACGCTTGTCGTCTGCAGCAGCTCAAGAATATGACGAGGAGTGACATCTACCGTTAAAGTGCGCGCATTTCCCAGCGCAGCGATCGAGTCTTAGAAGAAGGTAACAACGTTCACGAAGAAATTGATGCCATATACTAAATGCATTTTTATATTGCAATTTTATAATACCGCGTTCTTGCGTCGATAAAGCCCAATCGGCATCTTTCCACACCTGTAGCACCCTCCAGAGTCGTCCAGAGTCGCCCCGCATCCCCAAGAGCCCATGGCCAGTATCCCCCAGTTGGTGCTGTCACTCTGTGGCCACAACACAGACAAGCAAACCGCGAGCCAGCAACTCTGGAACCTGTCGACGGGCTCCGTCCACCGACAGTCGATTGCTGCAGCAGGAGGGGTCCCGCCGTTGGTGGCGCTGCTCCAAGATAGCAGCGCCGTTGTGAAGGCGAACGCTGCGGCCACTCTACGCAACCTGGCGCTGGAAGAGAGCCTCCGCCCAGAGATCGTCAAAGCCGGCGGCATCGAGCCGCTGCTCAAGATGGTTCGTCACGGGATCCCGGAGCAGAGACAACACGCAGCAGGAGCCATGAAGAATTTGTCGGCACTGGCAAAGGACCAGGAAGCCATGCTGATCCCAGTCACAATCCCAGTGCTGGTCGGGTTTGTTCGGTTCGGAGACACCGAGCAGGCGACTACGTCGGCCGAATTGCTGCGGAATTTGTCGTCGAAAACAGAGTTGAAAGTGACGCTAGGGAAGGTTGGAGCGATCAAAGCTTTTGTGGAGCTGCTGACGTCTGGAAACGATGCGCAGAAAGAAATCGCGGCGGTCGCATTGTGGAATTTAGCGATGAACTCGGCCAACCGAGTGGCCATCACAGCTTCCGGTGGACTGCCACCGCTGGTGAAGTTGCTGCTGGTTGGAACGGACGCGCAGATATTCAAAGCGGCGGGGGCGTTGAGGGCACTCGCATTGTATGAAACAAACCAAATTGAAATTGTTGCGGAAGGCGGACTGCCACCACTGGTGCGGTTGCTGCGCTTTGGAAATGACTCGCAAAAAGAAGTGGCTGCTGCTGTACTATGGAATTTGTCAGTGATGGCAGATAACCGAGTGGCGATTGCAAAAGCCGGCGCCATCCCACCACTTGTGGATTTGGTGCGCAGCGGTAGTTCTACGCAGAGGGGAAATGCTGCAGTGGTGCTGCGGAAACTATCAGCTACTGCAAGTAATAAAGTTGAAATCGCAGCTGCGAATGGTATACCCGCGTTGGTGGCATTGGCGCGTTCTGGCACCAGTAGCCAGAAGGAAGACGCCGCAGCTACTCTGTGGAATCTGTCAGTGGTCCCCAAGAACAGAGCGTCAATTACGGGAGCAGGCGGCATTCAAGTGCTAGTGGAGTTACTACGGGATGGAACTCCCAGTCAGAAAGAGAATGCAGCGGGGTCGTTGAGGAATCTTGCGCTGATCGACATAAATCAAGTCATGATTGCGGCTGCTGGTGGCATTCAACCGTTGGTGGCGTTGGTGCGGGGAGGACTAAAAATCCAAAAGGAAAACGCCGCTGCTGCCTTGTGCAACTTGTCCCTAAGCGCCAACAACAGAGTCTTGATAACAAACGCGGGCGGCATCACCGCGCTCGTGGGGTTAATACAGATGGGAAATGACGTTTGCACGGAGAACGCTGTTGGGGCGTTGTGGAATCTCGCATTAACGGAAAGCAATCAAGTGGCGATTGCAGCTGCAGGGGGCATTCCGGTTTTGTTGTCTTTGATTCGCTCGGGCAGCGAAACCCACAAAGAGAAGGCAGCCGCAGCGTTAATGAATATCTCTAAGGCAAGGGCCAACCAGCGAGACATCGCAGTGGCTGATGGGATCCCTGCGTTAGTGGGGCTGCTTCAACGAGGCAGCAAGATCCAACAAGAACACGCAGCAGCCGTGCTGTGGAATCTATCGGTGGATGACAGCAACAAGAAGATGATTGCAGCAGCTGGCGCCATCTCGATGCTGATTACGATGGTCTGCGAAGGAAGCGACGCTCAGAAAACGAATGCTTCGGGCGTGCTGTGGGGGCTCTCGGTGAACCGCGGCAACAAAATCTCGATTTCAAAGGCAGGTGGCATTGTGCCATTAATGACGCTGCTACAACGTGGCAATGACGTTCAAAAAGAAAACGCCTCGGGAGTGTTGTGGGGTCTAGCGATGGTCGCTGACAGTGCCTCCATCATCATCAAAGCTGACGGTGTTGCAACGCTCATGAAGTTGGTTCGGAATGGGAACGACGTCCAGAAGGACAATGCGTCGGGTGCGCTGTGGAGTTTGTCTGTTCATGCGAAGGATGTAGCTGCTATCGCGAATGAGATGGACGTTTCCGTCTTGGTGGCGTTGGTGAGGAGCGGCAGCGAAGTGCAAAAGGAAAATGCGTCAGGGGTATTGTGGAGTCTCTCATTGAACAGCAACAACCGACGCATGCTCGAAGTTGCTGGCGCGGTCGATGTGCTCGCTGTGCTGGTAGAAAGCGATAACGACACTCAGAAACAAAATGCCAGCGGGGCTCTAGCGAGCTTGAAAGGCCGATGATATCAGAAAATTGGTTTGCGAGTTTGCAATAAATTGGCAACTTAACTCGTATAACCCTCATTTATAATAACTTTTCGATGAGCGGCTCCAATATCCCGCAGCTCGTGGCAAGGGGGCGACCGTCGGCGGGACGAGACCGTCGAGCTGTTGCGCATCTTGTCGACCGCAGCTTGCAACCGGAAGGCCATCGCCGCCGCTGGCGGGATTCCAGCCTTGGTGGTTCTGCTGTATGGCACAACAGTCCAACAGACCAAGGCTGCAGCAATTCTACGGCTGCTGGCGGTGGACAAGCTCGCCCGACCGGCCATTGTCCAAGCGGAAGCGGTCCCCAGCTGATCAATCTCGCCAGGGCGGGAACTCCAGAGCAGCAGGAATTGCCAGAGGAACGCTCTCGAATTTGTGCGCAGGAATCAGCGAGCCGACAGTAAAGCTGGTCTGCATTCCGGTTCTGGTGGGGTGCCTCCGCTTTGGAGATGCGACGCAGAAGGAGGAAGCACTTCGACAGTTGCTCACCTACTCGTGCAATAAGAGTTACAAGGTGGCAATTGCCGAGGCAGGAGCAGAGCCGTTGAGGAGTTTAGCTCGGGACGGGACGACCACGCAGAAAGCGATGATTGTTGATTTGCTGGACAACTTATCGCTGATGGAGCAAATAGGAGAACTTCGTGGCCAGGAGAATGCTGTTACGCCAGATAGAGACATTGCACCGCTGATTTCAATGGCATGGCATGGCAACGACATTCAGAAAGACGCGGCACTATCCAAGTTGCTGACTTTGTCGATGGATGCCATGAAACGAAGTTCTATAGCCAAAGCTGGCGGCATCGAGGTCTTAACAGCATTGCTGCAGTCTGTAAATCATCTTCTGAAAAAACTACGGGGATGGTGCTATGGAATTTGACGCTGCACGACTTCAACAAGAAGCTCGTGGAAACTGCCGGAGGAATTCCGGTGCTAGTGGAGTTGCTGAGTGACAGCAATAATGCACTGGGAGAGGTTGCTGCCGCCGTGCTGTCCAATTTGTCGATGATAGCTGACAACCAAGCGTCTATTGCTGAAGCGGGTGGTATTCCACCGTTGATCATATTAGTGCGTCGTGGAAATGTTGCTCAAAAGAGTACGCCGCAGCGGCTTTGTGGCACCTTTCAGCGAGCCCCCACAATCGGGAAAGTATTGCTGAAGCACATGGGGTTCCACCACTAATCACATTGCTAGAGTCCAGGAACAATGCTCATTCTAAATGTGCTGCTGGCGCGCTGCGAAAATTTGTCACGAAACAACCTCGGTAGAATGCGTATTGCAGGGGCGGGAGGGATCCCTGTATTGTTACAGCTGGCGAAATATGGCGATGATGCTGACAAAGAGGTCTCTACTGCTATATTATGCAACCTGTCGGCTGTAGGTGAGAACAGCACCGCTATTGTGTCGACAGGCGGAATACGCTCGCTAGTTTCGCTCTTGGAGACGGGAAATGACGTTCAGAAAAGGAATGCCGTGGCAGTTTTTCGAAATGTGTGTTCGTTTCCGGATAAAAATGTGGCTATTGTAGCAGCGGGTGGTATATCTCCATTAGTGCGGTTAGTTCGCGATGGCAACAACCCCCAGAAAGAGTACAGTGCGTCTACGTTGTGGAATCTATCGGTGGATGCCAATGTTCGAGCTTCTATTATGGAGAATGGAGGGATCCCACCATTGGTGGACTTGTTAATTCACGGCAGTGAAGCTCAAAAGCTAGCAGCGCGGGGGCGTTGCGGTATTTAACGCTTATTAACAGCAATCGAGTGGAGATCACCAACGCAGGATGCATCCCGCAGTTTGTTAAAATCTTGCACGATGGGCACAACCCAGGAAACGAAAATGCTGCTGTTGCATTGTCCCATCTAGCTTTAAATGCTTCCAGTCGAGTGCTGATACGAGCTGCCGGTGGTATACAAGTGTTAGTTGCACTACTACGCGGAGATGGTTACATATTGAAAGAGAGTGCTGTGATAGCGATACAACATCTTGCGTTGGATGGGCCGAATCAGGTGGTGATCGGTGCCGCGAAAGTAATCCCGCCGTTGTTCTCGTTAATGCATGATCAAAATGAGATTCTGAAAACCACAGCAGCTGCTGCAATAAGCAAAATCTCTCGAGGAGTACTGGTAACCAACGAATCATTATTGAGACTGACAGTATCCCAATCTTAGTCGCTCTACTGCGGAACGGCAGTCAAGTACAAAAGCAGCATGCATCTGCTACGTTATGGAATGTATCAGTGGAGGGCAGTGCAAAAGTGGCCATTGCTGCAGCTGGCGGGATTCCGCCTTGATCGACTTGGTACGCGGTGGTGATGAAGTTCACAAGCAAAACGCCTCGGAGGCTCTGTGGGGCCTTTCTGTGGATCCTGCCAACAAGATAGCCATTTTCATTGAAGGAGGGATCGCCGTTGGTCTCACTGCTTCGTGACGGTAACGACATCCAGAAAGAGAACGCGTCTGGGTATTGGGGGTATGGCCATGCATGGCGCTTGCACTGTCGCTATCATAAAGGCTGATGCAATTCCACCGTTAACGACCTTGGCCAAGCATGGCAACGCTGTTCAGAAAGAGAATGCTGCGGGAGCACTGTGGATTTTGTATCTGCAGTCAAGGAATGTACCGGCCATCGCGCATGCGGTTGATATTTCTGCCTTGCCCGAAGTGGCAATGGCGCAGGAGTGAACCTCACAAACAAATGAAGTGTAGTGTGGCTGCACAATTAACGAGAAACTGCAATCGAAGGTTGTCACAAGTGGTGTTAAAGGTCGCCGGCGAACATGAGAATAGGTAGAACATCTGGATCCACTCTGCATCTGAAAGCTGTTGCCGTTTGCGCTGGTGGGAGGAAAGGCCCAAGTGACTGTCATGTTGGAATGGGATGATTGAGGAGACATGTGTCGTGAATGACGTCGGCGGCTTTCCGAACGTCAGCAACGGTTTTGGATTGTCGATTCTGGCTTGACTTGGCTGCTTTCCGATCACAGAAAGCTGCTGCTTCTCTGAGGTTGCGCATGGTTATCTGCGACCGGAACTGCAGCTCGGACTTTTCTGACACTTTTGTGTTGGCTGCTGGATCGATCGAAATGCGCCCAGAACTGATCGACAGACGAGAATTTGCCGCTTCCGGCGTCACATGGGCACCATCCGTGAGTTCACGACAAGCGATGGAGCTCACTCGCAACTACACGCCTACTCGGTTGCTTTCCGTAAAGGGCTCCTTGGGCTGAACTTGCAGGATGCTCGAGAATATGGCATTGAAGGCACTGTCGTGTGTTCCTTGGTGCTGCCAATAGCCCGATATTGCAGTTCGTGCCGAAGCACAAGATCCTGGACATGCAACGCTCTCACGATGCCACGCCTATCGAGGATGAGCAACACTCTCATAAGCAGGATGTCATCAAACAGGGGTCGTATACAAGCGCAGTCGGGTGCTTCGAAGTTGGAAGTTGCGTTTGTTTGTGCTGAGGAATGTAAACTAGAATACTACAAAGGCATAACCCCGACAGCTCCTCAAAAGACAGTCAACTTATCACGCCACCGCTGCTCGATTCGGGCGCTGTCTGGTCGGCGTAAATTGATCAGCCGCTCCCCACTCGTGACGGCTGAATTTCTGCTGGAACTTCGGATCGATCGTCAGCGCTGGGTCATAGCCTTCCCGTCCAAATCTGACCAACAGGCCTGGTTGAATGCGTTAAACTTGGTATTCGATGCTTCGACGACTACACACGAGCCCGAACGAGAACTGGACGAGTCACTCACTAAGTTCACCGAGAGCAATACCTTGACCCGATCGACGGCTTCCAACGAGAGCATCGAGAGTGCATATCTATCACAACTCAAGCGAGACGCGTTCTGCGTCCCTATTGTTCACGTCTGTATTCTTTCTGTTGCAAACTTGTCGAACAATCATCGTTATTCGAGCGCGTATTGTGAAGTGACTGCTGGCAACGAAACATTCCAGACGTCCATGACAAGATACCGATATTCGCCAGTGTGGAAGCAGGACCGAGCAGTATCTTTGAAGTGTCAAGCAGCGACATGGTGGTGGAGATCAGCGTGTTCGATAAGCGCAGATTACGCACAGCAAAACTCATCGCAGCGTTAACACTCCTGTGAAATCGTTGCCCTGCAATCAGAAGATCACTCGGGAGTTTCCTCTGACAAGCAAATGCGATTATGGTGGCGCAACGATAACTTTGTCGCTAGAATACGCTACGAAGGGGGCAGTAGACCAGCTATGCGTCGGACGTACTGTGGACAAATCTGAACGACCCACCGACATAGCGCAGGATAGAGGCCATGAGAAATTACGAGTGGAGAACGCTGTATCTGAAGCTGCAAGAGCTAGAGAGGCGGCAATGAAAGCCAAACAGGAAGCAGACATTCGATTGGCAAAAGCTCGAGAAGCATTGGAAAAGCTCAACTCTTGACGAGCCGTATCCAGCGCTCAAGCGTTCCGGATCCTTCGGTCTATGTTGCTTACCTCAGCATGATACACGAGGGCCACTCCGATCAAGTCGTCACGTCCAGGATGCGAAACGATGGCATTCATGAGATCGATATTCAGGCGTTCTTTAGAAGCATCAATTCTTTCGATGAGAGAATCCGAGCTTTGCAAACGGAGGTGGAGAACCTCAAACGAGATCGACCAGTCCAAGAGGAGGAAGTCGCGACCGCTCCAGCACTCCCTGGCTTACAGAATCTGAGCGACCAAGTGAAAATGTTTCGACGCTTGCTGAAACTCGAAAAGCAACTACAACAAGCTGGCATGACTGTGGAGTTGAGCATTCCTTTTCAACAATCTTTGGGGATTGTGCAGGGATTTTCCCGACGCCTGGAAGAAATGGAATCGACTGATATCATCAATGCTGATCCAGTGACCCAGGCACATGTGCGAGAAGCGTACTGTCAACTCGAGCGAGATGTTGAAATTTTCAGCTCGGCACTATTATAAACAAGAATGAGCTGCAAGATTACAGTAATGAGTTTGGCATCCTTAATAAGATTGACATCGCAGCATGCGTGGATTTGCTGTGGGGACGGCAGTGAGCGTCAAAACGATCATGCGTCCGAGGCACTGTGGGGCGTCGCATTGTACACCGACAGCAAGCGTGAAAGTTAAAGAACGAGTTGGGTTGCAGCACTGAGAGCGTTGGCACAGTACGGAAGTGATGCATACGTCTTCTCTAGGAAGCGTTCCATCCGAAGTGCACTGGATGAAGTCTCCCGATAACCCACTCATTTATTGCAGCCACCACCGTCAAAACATCGTTTGGGAGCTCAGTCTCCGTCCTTCTCCTAAAGCATTCAAAATAATATAGCGTATCTCAACGCGATGGATTGAGGTAGTCAACCGCTTTTCCGGAAATCGATGCAGTTTCATTTCTTCATGCTGCACTTCCACATAGTTACCGGAGATGCTGTCTGCGGTCCAGCGAGAGTCCCACGTGACTGCCCTGTGCCAGATCTCAAGAAAGTCATTAGCAGATACTGGAAAGTTGTCTCGGATGAGATCAAGGTTTTCCTGGTGAGGAAAGACAACGACTGGAAACATCAACTTAAACACCGTCATTACCATAACTTCGTACAAACGCTCGCTGGGATAGAGTCGCTTCACAAGCAAGCTCCCGAAATGTTATCGTTCTTGGTGAAATCAATACGTACTATTTCACCATCGCTTACACCCGCTGCGCTGCTTCTGCTTCTTGGTGAACAGTGTTGCATGTCCTTCCAGCACATTCATCCTGGGTCGGGTGGGCGCTCCACGCAGCGCCAAGAAGTCCTTGGCACTGTCCGACAGCTCTCTGGCCTTGGCAGTCTCCACCGCGTCCAGCGTCTTGACCTCAATATTGCCGAACTGCCTCGTGTGCGACTTCTTGGCCATCAAGTTGGCCAGTTTGGCGTCTGCACGGCGCTTCTTGGCTCGAGCTTTCTCGACAGCTTCCTCCTCCTCGACAGCTTCTTCCTCTCTACGAGCAGCAAACCCTCAGCATCTTGCACTTCTAAAACGTTTTTATCTGCTCAGAACCCACTCATTTCTCGCAGCCACCGCCGTCAGAACTTCATCAGGAAGCTCTGGTACTTCACTCTCCGTCTTCTTCGTGTTCCTACAAACATTTCAAACAATCATTAGTTTAGCATCTATCTCAACGGTCTGCACAAGTGACGCACCTCTTGGCTGCGTTCTTGGCCTGCTGACGCGCCTCCTGCTCCTGTTTCTGCTGCTGCTGGGCCTGCTGCTCGGCGCTCTGTTTGGTCACCACCTCGGGTGCCTCATCGCTGTCGCTATCGTACGGCACGGGCACATTGCTCTGCTTGGCGGCCATCTTATTCAATTGTGTCGATGGGCCTCCAGTCAAAATCGCCACTTGCGATTGGTCGACCGCATTGACACATGGCTACATCCCAAACTGCAGGCGAACGCCGTCGCCAAGTGCGTCAGCTGCTGCTTCAGGCCGCCAAAGCTCGCGCCCATGACGCGCTGACGCTGCAGCAGGACGACGAGCCCAAGAAGGAGCTGTTCGCACCCTTCAGTCCGTCTCCAGTCGCCCTGATGGACGCAGTGTGGACCAAGATACAGCAGTCCCCCGACGTGGCCCTGCAGGAGAGCGACCTGCTGGTGGATTTGGGCTGCGGAGACGGTCGCTGGCTCGTGTCTGGCGTCAGCAAATTCAGCTGCAGTGCGTTGGGGGTGGAGTTGGATGCGCAACTGGTGCGCAGAGCGAGAGGCGAAGTGGAGAAGCGCAGTCTGGAGCAAAGATCCGAGTGGAGTGTGGCGACGTCATGGCGATGGACATCTCGAGGGCCAAGTTGGTGATTGTCTACGCGTTCGCAGAGTCGTTAAGTGGCATTGCAGAGAGGCTGAAGACGCAGCTAAGGAAGGAGGCGAACGTGCTGTCGATTGGGGTAAGAGAAGGAAAAATGGCGAGTGATTATCACACAGTAACTCATTGTTTTCTTCTCTTGATTGCAGTTCCGTGTACCGGAGTGGAAACCACATTGGAGCGAGCGCGAGGGAGGACTGCGCTGGTACTTTTACCGGATGAAAGACTGTCGTTGAAAGAGAGCGAGTCTGTTCACTCCTCATCGAGCAGCTTCGCCAGTCGCTTTTTCACTTCCTGGACCTCAGCAAGCACCAGTCGGTCCAACTGCACACCATACAAGAAGTCATTGTTAATCATGGCCAAGATGGTAATTGTACGAGCAGTCGTACCTGCTTTCGTTTCTCTTCGACACGCACTGCTCTCCCAATGATGTCTTCGCTGGCGCTTGTAGTAAGTTTTCGCTTTTGGTCGCTGAATTCCATGCGTAGCAAATGGGACAATGAAGCTGACGTTGGAAATGCCTCTGACGCTCTTGAACGTCGTGCTGCCTTCCTGGAAGTCTTGCGTTTGGTCTTCTTCTTCGTAACTGTGACGACCTCAGGTCCAGCCTCATTAATTCGTTCGATTGCTGTGGTCGATGCTGAACTGGGTATTCTCTTTCTTGCAGCAGTTCCCATGTCCAATTCGACGCACGAAGCACTGGTCCGCATCCCATTCAATCCTCCTGCGGTCGAAGCTTTTCGAGATCGTCCACCTGCTGAAGACGGTCTTCGATCTGCCCCTGGTGTGTCTCCAGATACAATCGTTCGCTCTGCCGTTTGCAGTCGATCAAGCATGCAGTCGAGCGCCGACTCCAACATTTGGCGGCTGTCTGAAACCCGAGAATGCCAGATCGCCGTCCATTCTCAAGCAATACGCGTTCGACTTGATCTTTCAAGCTCGGCGCACTAGAAGGTTTCACTAGAACCGATGGCGAAGTCGAGCGTCTCGAGTCTTTCGGAAGCTCCAGGCTTTGCTCCAGTAGCATACGTTCATCACTGGTCGTTGGTGGGTCGTCAGCAGCAACTCGAGAAGGGCCCACTTCAGCAGACGCATCTGCACTGACTGCCGAAATTGGTGGAGTTGCCGTTGGGGTTTGGCAGGTTTCTCCTTGCGATACTGGAACATCAACCCCGTTAAGCCACGGTAGAAAATATGAGCAGTTGGCAGGCTGGCCTTACCTCGGCTGTACAGCAAACACAGACACCATCACTGCCATAAAACGCCACAAATCCATGGCGCAGGCAAAAACTGACGTACGATTTCTTGGGCTCCTCATCAAAAGCTCTGAAAATCTTGCGCTGGGATAGCATCGCTCCACAAGCAAGCTCTCGGAATTCTATCGCGACAACAAGCCCAATATTAAGTCATTTTGCGATGTCACCCTTCATCAGTAGATAACATACCTTCGAGACTCATTTCACCGTAGCCTATTCGGTCAAAACGAGATAGCGCTTCCGTCATGACTGAACTCTCTAGCAGTGAGCAAAGAATCGCGCGAATTGCTCGGCTCCGTTGTTGGCTTACGAGCTCTACCAAAGCTTCAACGTCCTCTTGTGAGAGCTGTTCGTGCGTGCCGATCTCGGGGTCCAATAGACTGGGAGATTCCTTCGCTTCGCCAGGGAGGCATTTTGCGAGTGATCGCAGCTCTGCAATCTCGATGTAGCCGCTGTCCAGAGTCTCCATTTGCTCGAACAACTCGCAGAGCACAAAGTGAAACGATTTCGAACGAAAGTCT
>JAAVTG010000166.1:0-36759 GCA_011947345.1 Phytophthora quininea
TCCTCCGTGAAATGCTTCGGTGCAGAGTGAAGTGCCTCGAATTGACGTCCTGAAGTGAGTCCTGGAGAGGCGACGATCGGGATCTTCATGGGGACCTTCATCGTGGCAGCGCTGTCGTCCACGGGTCGAAATGATTTAATGCGTGGCGAGTACAATTGACCAGATACCGCGGTCCAACATGACAGCTGTCATGTGGACCTCCAGGCATATGATCCCTTGAGCTCACGACGATGGCTCTGCAAACGAATGAATACACACAGGTTAGCACCGGATGAAGACGATAAAAAAACAAATACTGGTAGTGTTGGCTTTGAATCCCAAGTTTCAACAGTTTGACGGGTAAGCTACAGGTAGAGGGAGGCGGCGAACACAATGTCGCGCTTGAGCTTCTTGCCGCCCTCGTCAAACTTCTTCTCGAGCTCGACGTCGCCGATCGAGTGGGCGGCCAACGTGAGCTGGCGCAACAACTCCTCTAGACGACGCAAGCAACGGATGATTGTTCCTTCGAACGCGTCCGTCATCTTGCAGATTTGAGAGAACTTGGCGCCTTGACACAGGCGATCACCACGTCCACAAGACTCGTGTTGAACGAGCCGGCGAACTCTTCTACGTCGATCGTGATTTTGGCGTCCTGCATCACCTTGGCGATGCGTTGCGCCGTCTCGCGAAGTTGCCGCACAGGGATCTCAATGCTCTCGGCCTGGGGCGGCTTGTCCGACTCCTTCTTCTTCTCCGTGTTGATCAAGCAGCTCAACAGCGCCACCGTGTCGTTCACAGACAAGTCATTGAACTGACCGTTGAAGATCATCTCCGTCACCAACAGTTCGTCCGTCGTGGACACCTCACAGGCCGTGCGGCCCTTGCGCTGGATCACGCCTTCCTTATCTACAAACTCTAGTCGTCGCAGCACACGTCTCCGTCGACGCAGATCGTCGCGTAGCACCAACGACTTGGACTCCTTGATCTTGCGCTCGAGCTCGCGCATCTTGGCCTCGCTCTCCATCTTGAGGTTGTACAGCGCAAAGCGAGCTTCCTTGTCTGCGGCATTGTGGAAGGGTGATTCCGCCAGCTTCTTCTCCGCTTCTACTGTCTTTTCAATCACGCGGGTGAACTGTTCGTCCTGGATGTCCATGTCTTCGCGTGGGTCCAGAAGCGGCACGCCCTGAGGGAACCTCCGCAGCACCTCCTTCACTGATTTGCCTACAGCTTGACGACTTTCGAGAGTACGTAGGTCCTTAGGAATGTATACACGCAAGGACGACATCAGATCCAGCATCTCTAGCGGCACGGGGCAGATCTTCATCTCGTAACTCGTAGACGACGACAGACCCATCGTGTTCTCAGGGGCTGGCGTTGGCAGCTCCGACACGGTACTTCCGTTTGTGGCATCCTTCGCTGCTGTGCTGTTGTTCGCGACGCAGTTGAGCAACACGTGCACGATAGTATCGGGCATCGCTGATGTCGAGTCGCTGGCGTTCTTGGTCGTGAAGTTGACGACGACACCCCAGTCCCACTTGGGCTTACTCGTGCCATCGTCGCTGTCTGGGCAGTAGAGCTTGACTAAACGGCCTCCGTTGAGGAAGCGTACGACGTAGTCAGGTTTGTTGCGGACGGCCAGGAACTCCTCTTTAAGACGCACTAGAGACTTGGACAGATAGTAATACTGAGCGACCTCTTCCTCGTTCTTGATGACGATCTGGTCCTTCTCCTCCTTGGCGCGCTCCAAGGCTTCTTCCAGTGCAGGAGCAGCCTGTTCGTTCTGGAACTGGTGGAACGACTGCTTGATCATGTATTCCGGGTCGGCATCTTCCACACGCATCAAGTTGAGCAGCATGTTGTAGCCAAGGTGGAAGGTACTAAAAAGCGGATCCGCCTGGCCGTACAAGATGCCCTTGGCCACTTGCGGCTCCATCTGCTCCGTCAGCATCTGAATAACGATACCACGAGCATCGAGCGAACGTCGACCAGCACGACCGGACATCTGGATGTATTCACCGGCAGTGATCCATCGGAAGTCCTTGCCATCATACTTGCGGCAGTTGGTAAACACCACCGTCTTGGCGGGCATGTTTAGACCCATGGAAAAGGTCTCTGTAGCGAACAAACACTTGAGCAGACCTTCACTGAAGAGAATCTCGATCACTTCCTTCAATATGGGTAGCAGACCACCGTGGTGGATGCCAATACCGCGACGAAGCAGTGGTAAGATCGAATCCACTTGCGGCAACGCACGGTCGTCGTCCGACAGCGAATCCATTGCGTTCTTGAACAGTTCGTCCACAGACTGCTTCTCTTCCTCGGTGTTAAAGTCCAGCTTCGACATGAGCAGCGCATACGCCTCGCAGTCACGTTTGCTAAAGGAGAAGATAATCACGGGGTCATACTGACGTTCCATGATGAGCTTCACGATACGGAACACATCCGTGCCGACTTTCTTCTTGGGGTTGCTCTTCGCTTTGCGTCGCTTGTTGTTGCTGCCGTACGACGCCAATTCCGAAGCCGCATCATCCGCCGACGCTGACAGCGTCGCAATTGCCTTTGGAAATTATCTTCACGGAATTTCCCCTTTTCATCGACTACCAAGTGCAGTCCATTACCTCCAGCCGGGAAGATGTAGTGCTGCAACGGCGTCGGACGGTAGTCCGTGTACACGACGTGACACGGCTGGTGGTGGATGTGGCAGATCCATCCGGCAAACTCCTTCGAGTTGGGGATCGTAGCCGACAAAAACACAAACCGCACCTTGTGCGGCAGTAGAATGATACTCTCCTCCCAGACTACACCACGTTCCTTGTCGCGCATGTAGTGGATCTCATCGTAAATGACCCAGGCTACTTCTCGCATGACTTCGGAACCTCGGTATAGCATACTTCTCAGAATCTCCGTGGTCATAATCAGACACGTAGCCGTCGGGTTGATGGTGATATCTCCCGTCATGAGACCCACATCCCCAAACTCTTCCTCCAGATCTCGGTACTTTTGGTTACTTAGCGCCTTAATAGGCGATGTGTAGATCACGCGCTGCTTGTCTCGGAGGGACTTGGCAATTGCGTACTCAGCCACGGCAGTTTTACCAGCCGAGGTATGGGCCGAGACCAGCACCGACTCGCCAGCTTCAATGTAGTCCACAGCTTGCTGTTGGAACGGATCCAGCGTAAATGGGTACGTTTTGGCTGGGTTTTCGCCGCCGCGCCGGCAGTCGGCTTAGCGTCATAATCCGGCGGATAAACCGAGAATGAAATGAGGTTTTTCTGCTGCGTGCCCGTTGAAACAACGCCCGCCGAGTTTTTATCGCCTTCCACGGGCGTAGCGTCGATCCTCTTCCCTTCGACGACTTTTAACGCCGTGGACGAAGGCAAAACCTCGGGTTTTGACGTCGATTTGACGGAGCTATCGCTCTGCTGCTTCTTGTGAGGAGGAGACGCCGCCTGTTCGTCGTTCTCGGCCGCTGTCGGGGCATCCTTGCGCTTCTGAGTGGACGACGAAGTCTCGGCCTGCTCTGCGGCTGTGAGCGTGGCGCTCGTGTCGTCGAAGGCGCCGAACAGATCGAGGTCTTCGTCCGCCATGACTGCTGCTTTAGAAATGGCTGGTCGAAAGCGTTTTGGGTAAATGGGTCAAGCGTCAAAACTATTGACACGTGATTTAGTTTTGAAATATACGGTAAAAGGAAACTTTACCCAAACTAACTAAAAACACTTTGTTTGCTGCGGAAACAACAACGTCTTGCAGAACTAAAGACTCAAATGAGCTTACCGGTATTTCGTTCAACATCTCGACGTCATTTCCGTAATAGCGTCCGCGAGTTCTTCAGGGTACTGGATGCTGACTCCGTGTCCTCCTTGTTCGAAGAAGAGCGTCTTCACGTGATCGCCCTTCAGATGTTCGTGCAGCGTCTTCATTTCTCGAGGCGGGATGAGGATGTCCATTGCACTGCCGACGAGCAGAATCGGGAATCCACCGTCGTTGATAGCAGCGAGTCGTTCGTCCGAAATCCAATGCGTCCGAACAGCCAGAAGCTGGTTGACCATCCCGCGGAAGCGAGGCTTGACCCGCACCTTGGCGTGGTGCAGCAGATATTCATACATGACTTCGCGTCGCGTCTTGTCATCGAATGCCATGGGCTGATCCAGGTATACATCGCTGTAGAGAAGCTTCAATTGGGACTTGGCGACGTCCTCCGGTTGCTTAGCGTTCAAGCTTTCACTCATCGGCTGCTTGGAACGTGGGTCTTCTTCGTACTTGCCCCTCGTCGTGACCATGAGTGTGAGCGACTTTACTCGTTTCGGAGCTGCCAAGGCGAGTTCTTGGGAAATCATACCGCCCATACTGATACCGACGACATGAGCCGAGTCCCATTTGAGGTGGTCCATGAGCGCCAGGGCATCTTGGGCCATGCCGCTCGTCGTGTATCTCCACCAGGGCACGTCGGACCCTCCCAGTCCACGGTTGTCGAAAGTTAGAATTTTGACGTTGCGTTTGTGGTCAACCGCGTCGCTCCACTTGTGCAGCAGCATGTCGATGAGAGGCGTCCACGCTTCCTTGACGGTCATAAAGCCCATGATTAAAATCACACGCTCTTCCGGCGCACCGTCGACTTTGTCCTCGTTGTCGTGAAGTGCATACTCGACGGTGATGCCGGTCGAAAGCTGAGCCTTGTGCAGGGAATCGGGAGTGAAGTACTTGGCCTTTGCGTAGAGAGCATCGATGTGGCGCCGCGTACTCGTTCCTCTGGCAGACACCAACGGAACAAGTTCAGGAACAGCTTCAGAGAGCGCCATCTCTGGTCAATGGCAAGTTCGTGAGTGGCAGGAGCGGTGGGAAGATAAACCAAAATGATGTGCATGTTTCGTCCACATTTGTGCTTGCATCAACACTTTCTGTGCAAGTTATCAGGTTGAATTTCGACGGTAGAGTTTGTCAGGTACGGTAGTTCCTTCGGGCTGGCAATCTTGGCCAGCCATTCGGACAGGATCGCGTTCACCGCTTCCGGTTGTTCGAACAGCACCCAGTGGCCGGCGTCTTCGACCAATTTCATCTCCAGGTTCGGCATCACTTGCGGCATTCCCTTAGCCATTTCCGGTTTGAGCACTGGGTCGTCAGCAGCTCCGATGAACAGTGCCGGATGTTCAATTGTACCCGGCAGGTCCTTCTCGGTCTCAAAGTCGATCTTCTTGGTGCCGTAGACCCAGCACGCGCTCTGGAACTTGCTCTGCGTGTACTGATCGATGTAGTACTGCAGCTCGTCGTCCGAGAGCATACTCGAGCTCTCCTTGAAGATCATGTGGTCGACATCCGAGTCGACGGCCCGAATGGACTCATCCAGTGACAGCATCTCTTCCTTCGGTCCGTACTCGTTCTCTCGACGGAAAATGGCCGTCAGTAAGCGCCGCGGAGACTTGTCCAGTGCTGGACCGGCCTTTGCAGCGTCCGCCAAGTAGAGCTGGTACTTAAACTGTGGAGCATATTGGGCTATGACTTCTAGTGGCACAAAGTCCTTCCTCGGCGGAATGAACGGCGTGCAGACTCCACACACAGCCAACACGCGCTCGGGGTGGTACAGACACATCCGCCAAGTGCTCACCGCACCCCAATCGTGGCCGAGAAACACCGCCTTCGGGATGTTCAGCGCATCTATAAACCATAGAAATTCTTTGTCAGTTTGGAGAGAAGAAGAGATAACACTGACTTTACCATACCGAGTAAGGCGACCAGGTCGTTCGTGATGTTCTTGGTCCCGTAGGATTCAAGGTCTTGTGGAGTCGAGCTCTGACCGAAGCCTCGAACGTCTGCCTTTTTTAAATTCAATTAGTTCTTAAGTCTGAGCTGACGTCATGTTTGACCCGGCTTACCAGGAACAATGAGGCGGTACTTCGGCGACAGTGCTTGGATTTGGTACTACGAGGACGAGAACGAGAACAGGATCAGCCACAGCCAAAAACATGTGTTTCATTAAAACATACACGCCAACCGAACCACAGGTCGGGCCAACCGTGCACCATGACGACTGGCAGTCCATTGCTCGGGCCAACTTCGACGTAGTGGATTTTGATGCCTTCGGGCGTGGTGGTGAACTTGTGCGACCACTTCTTCCACACCGAGGCCTCCATATGCGTGCGAGTCTGCTCCATCTTGACTTGGACTTGCTGGGGACTTGGAACTTTGCCAACTGATCTCCTGTGTGATTAATACTGGTGTCGAGTCGACATGCATTGCCGACAGCCAACTGAGACTGGGCTCTCTTGAGATGGGAAGATGGGCTGACGCGGTTGCTGGCTCTGACATGTTCGTCGGCAATAATAGACAAGACAATACAGCATTTAGACGTCAGGACATCGATAAAAACGGGGAGCAAGTGCAAGGAGTCCGAGGGTCCAAGCGGCATTGACTGTCAATTTGGCACGAACACGATGGATGCGCTGATGCCTCCGCAGCGGAAGCAAAATATACGGGGTCGAATGCAATGAATTGCAGCCGGTTAGGTCAGTTGCTCACCACCATTTGGCGGGTCTCCGACTCGCAGAGGTCACAGCTTCGCGGCTGCCGCATGCATGGCAGCAATTCTCGCCAGCCAGTCCGCCAGGATTGCGTTCACCTCGTCCTTTGTTCCCACAGCACCCAGTGGCCGGCGTCCTCGATGATTCTCATCTTCAAGTTGGGCACATATTTGGCCATGCCACGAGCCATCTCGGGCTTAAGCACGGCGTCCTTCGCAGCACCGATAAACAGCGCCGGGTGTTTGATCACTGCAGGCAGCTCCAGCTCGTTCTCAAAGTCGATCTTTCCAGTCGCGTAGGTTTGACACGCACTGGCAAACTTGCTGCGCGTGTACTGCTCGACGTAGTAGTTAAGTTCTGCTTCAGACAGCAGCGCTGAGCGCTGCGTGAAGATGGGGTGGTCGATGTCGGAGTCCACCGCCTTTAACGTCTTGGTCAACGACATTCGACTCGATCGAGGACCCATTTCCGATGGCTTACGGAACATCGCCGTTAGTAGACGACGTGGTGAGGCGTCCAGTACCTTCCCCGACGTGGCCGTGTCGGCCAAAAATTGCTGGTACTTGAATTGCGGCACCTTCTCCACGACGATTTCCAGAGGCAGGTAGGTCTTCCTGGGAGGGTTGTATGGCGTGCACACTCCGCAGACAGCGATGACTCGCTCCGGATGGTACAGACACATACTCCACACAAATCGTCCACCCCAGTCGTGTCCAATAAAGACTGCCTTATGGATCTGCAGTCCGTCTACGAAACGAGAAATATAATGTTGTTAGATACCTAAGACTGTGGAAATTACAGTGGACTCCATACCCAGCAAGGCTGCTAGATCACTGGAGATGTTTTTAGCTCCGTAAAACTCGACGCCTGCTGGCCTGGAGCTTTGGCCGAATCCTCGAACATCTACCACAATCAAATAATTAACTACAGTAGTGAAGAGTGAATGAGAGTAATATTTTACCTGGTACGATGAGTCGGTAGCTGGGACTTAGAGCCTGAATTTGGTGCTGTGTTGTTGCTTTGCTTAGTTAGTTGTTCGTATAAAGGTGGCAGAAGATGCTGTACGTACTCGCCACCCGAACCAGAGATCCGGCCAGCCGTGCACCAGCACTACCGGCAAAGCGTCTTTTGGTCCTACGTCCACGTAATGCACACGAATACCCTCGGGCGTCTCCAGGAATGCGTGCGGTCATTGCTCCCAAGTCGAGGGCTCCATGGTCGACTCGACAACTTGAAGACAAAAAACTATAAACTAAAAATTGTTTATAAAATAAAATGTTTATTATTTTAAAATAATTAAATAGTATATGCATACAACATTCCGCGGTTGACGAAGAAGCTCAGTCGAAACTTGTCATTTTGTTTTTCGTCATTGCCTACCATTTCTCTGTTTTTTCTGTGTTCTCACTGAGGAATATTTTTCCGGGATAATACAGCTAAACCACCCCAGCTTTCAAATATCACACTAATTTCAAAATCGTCAAACAACGGGAAGGGAGCCGCGACGATGCTACGAGTCACCTACATTGTGTTGGGTAAGATCGGCCATGCGTGTGCACAAGTGCCAGCAGCGACGCTTGTTTCGGATATGAAGGCAATCGTAAAACGAGAATTCGAGCTGAGGGACTTACAAGATTACCACGTGATAGATTTATATCTAACTAAACGTGCATCTACGGGAACTGGGGAGGATGCGGCGGAGACGGGCCGTGAAAGTCAATGGCTCACCTATGGCATGGCGAAACAACGGGATTTCGCGCATATTCGCGGCTACCGCGAGATCGAGGAGACGATCAAAAGCTACACCAAGATATGCTTGTTGTTTCCATTGAGAGCGTACAACATCCCTGGCGATGAGGAATTGTCAAACGAAGACATCTACATCGTGGCAGTACTGCCGCACGGTGTTCACGGTTGGCTTGTACGTCCAGTTCGCACTGCAGCCGTAAGTCCTCTATCACACGACAAGCCAACGATCTCTAACAATCCCTCGGATTCGCAGACGCACAGACATCATCGGTGAGTACAGCTTTATCAGGAAAATTGAATGGGGAAACTGAAGCAAGTCTTTCAAGACGATTCAGCTGCCGAACATGGGTCGCGCCGTCCAGGGGTTGCTGTTACAGCAACATCGGATTTTGATTGAGCACGTTGAAGTGATCATCACTCTGGGATTTGTTGGAAGTTGACTTGGAGGAAGGTGAGTTGCTGTCGAGGCTCTGCTCAAGATGGCGAATTGAAAAGTGATTGAGGGAGCTTACGAAAACTAACTACACTGCATGTACGGCCAGACGCCTCATAGCCACCACGCCAAGCACGCTCCCTTCTCCGCTGGACCCGACGAGCACGGCACGAATCTTCAATGTGCCTACTGCAACTTGCCTTTCACGCTGACCTGTCATCTTGCGAAGTCTTAGTCTCTGATGCCCCTGTCGTCACAATTCGGTTTACTCACTCGGGTTCGACGCTCCGCTCTGATCCAACAGGATTCCGCATTGCCTCGCATAAGAAAGACCGCTATGGCCGCGACCAAGGAGACGACCAAGCAGACCAACTTCGTTGTCGTCGGCAACGACGCCACTGGCGATCACGTCGTGAGTACCGTCTACGTGAACGAATGGTCGACTGTGTACGACCTGCTGGTGTTCGTTAAGGAAAAGATGGGCTATCTATCCTTTGCCCGCAACCACCCTGAAAGTCTACCGAGGTAAACGGTATTCGGTGACCCCAAGAGGGCAATCAAACCCATGAGTGGCAAGAGCGGAAGCTGAGGGGCTAGCGATCCTTCGTGGCCGGAGCCGGATCGACGCTAGAGTGGAAGTCTACCTCGAGATGGCAGATAGATCCAGACTGAACGCCGCGCTTTTAACCTTCTCCAACGAGGGAGCTGCAGACATCAACGATGTCCACGTCCTGGTGGTGCTTCCTAATGGTACGACGCAAAACCACATAATGTATTTTTTTACATTGTTGCTACGTTGGAAGAGCGCGATCGCTGGTGTGGCTCATGGGCAGGGCTTTTCGAAGCAATCCTGCACTTCTTGGATCCAATGTGCAAGCCCCGTACGCTCTTATGGTGGCATTGATAATATTTTATTGATTAACTATATTCCTTAATAGGTGTTATGATGTGGGTGCCCTTCGTGGGATTTTGGATCGGGATAGCTTTGACCATCTTCGGGATCAGCATCCCCAATGCCAACACCAAAGACGACATTATCAAGATGATGATGCTGCTTGCCTTCGACGTCATGTTGTACGGCGCATACTGCAAATCGAGGGACAGATATTTGAGTAGCATTGGATACTAGGCAGAGGTCCACCAAATTTACGTGAAAAAAAAAATGCAGTCGACGGATGCTGACAGTATACTGTCGGTATCAACTTTGATGACCTGCTGGCATTCGTGTTGGAGAAGAATGAGAAAAGCACGTACATTGTAATGTATGCATCCTTGATGGCGTCACTACTCTGTTCGATTCAATTTAATGACATATTCGCACTTGTGACTGGACGGCGCGACCGGAAATCCGTGTACGGCAGCTGCATCGTCTTCAAAGACAACGCACTCGTCGCTGACACGGATAGAAGGGAAGCGTTAAAACGAGCGCTACGATGGAGCATGAGCTTGGCTTCGCTGGTGTCACAGGAAGGATGCCGACATCTTCCATCCTGCGGATGCATTCTCGACATCCAACTGTCAAAAAGAAGGTAAATTGACGAGTGATTTATGCTTCGTGAACCTCAACTAACTTCAACATGACGCAGAGCGAGTTCCTGCGTCGTTCCACCTCCGGTGGCTTCAACACTTCCCCGCGACGCAGGAGTGAGCTTCACGAGACCAATTGCCTCTCGCGCTCGGCAGAAGGCCGTCCTGCCTAGTGCCTTTGTAAAACCGTCTGCAATCATCCTGGATGTCGGGCAATATCGTAGTGTGATTTCGCCGCTTTGATAGGCTTCTTTTATGGAGTGGAAAGCAATATCCACGCTCTTCTGCGCGTTCGACGTCTTCTCGTTCTGGATCCGCTGAATTGTGGACTTGTTGTCGATCTCCATAGGAATTTTAGTCAGCTGGCGTCCGTCAGTGAGTTCACGAGCATGGCGGTCCACCGCAGATCCTCCAGCCCCATGTCGGCGGCTATATACTCAGCCGCCGTTGATGATTTCGCAATGATCGATTGACGTTTGCACGACCATTGCACTGAGCACCCGTGGACCTGCAACAGTGCCCCCGAAATGGACTTCCTGTCGCTGACGTCGTTGGCCCAGTCTGCATCTGTGTACAGGCGGAGATGCGGAACTTCACAATCTCGCCGAAACTTGAGTCCCATCGACTTCGTAGTTGACACGTAGCGCAATATTCGCTTCAAGGTATGCCAATGGCGCACACTCGGCTTACTTGACTGCGACGCGACTTGATTCACGGCAAAGGCTATGTCGGGGCGCGAGACTCGACTCAGGTACATTAATGCGCCAACTGCCTGCCTATACGGCAAATGATCTGCGAGTTCTTCACCGTCTTCTGCCTTGTAGAGAATGGTGTTCTGATCCATTGGCGTTTTCGACACTCTGCAATCATCCACCGCAAATCGGTGACAGACTTCGCTGGCATATTGTTCTTGGTCGATGATCATCGTGTTTTGCTCGAAATCTCGTGTAATGCGCATGCCAAGGAACCAGGAGAGCTCACCCAAATCTTTGATGGAATATTTGTCATGCAGTGCCATCATCAGCTCAACCATGTCGTCTTCCTTGTCATACCCAACTAGGATGTCGTCGACATACACTAGCACAATGATGTCCTTGACGTCATGCCGGTATACACACGGGTCTTCACGTAACGGTACCAATCCACGGCTGCGCAAGAAGCCATCCAGCTCTGCATTCCATTCTCGTCCCGCCTGCTTTAGTCCATACAACGCTTTGCCGAGCAGCCAAACTTGACCAGGTTCTCCTTCCTCAAACCCCGTCGGCTGCTTGACGTAAATCACTTCCCGGATTCCTGCTTTAACGTTGGCCGTAGGAACATCTCCCTGCCTGACGTGCCATCCTCTGTAGTTGCACTCTGCTAAGAACACACGGATAGAAATTAGCGTTACTACAGGGGCATAAGTCTCGATGTAATCGAGAAGATAAACTTGTCGACATCCTTGCGCGCAAACCCGGGCTCTGAATCGATCAATGGAGCCGTTTGCATGGCGCTTGAGTCTGAAGTTTATGGTGGATCCGATAACATGAGCGTCAGCCGGGGCCGTCACCACAGTGAACGTTCCATTGGCACGGAGCGCTTCGATCTCGTCCTTTATCGCCTGCACCCACTGCGGCCATTGAGGGGAATTCCTGGCTTCTTTTAGTGTCAGTGGTTCTTGTATCACCTCCCCCAACATCAGGAAAGCAGCACCGATGTTTTTGTTGGCGATACGCTCTGACCGTCGGAGACGAGTACGATTTGGTCTTTCGGTGGTTCCCCCAGCTTGTTCTGGGAGAGTAGCGCCTCCATCGCTTCCCCGCATCGTGCTGGTGAACGTCTCAGTGGTAGTGGAGGAGGAATCATTGGGGGAGGGGTATCGAGTGCAGTTGGTGGGCTCGGTGGTCGGATCTGAAGTCCCAAGAATTTGACATCACAACTGTGAACTACTCGTGCACCGCCTTCGCGTATATAGACGAAATATCCTTTGCGCTCGTGATCATGACCCACAAAATTCCACGTTGTCCGGCGGGCCGAAACTTAAAACGTGTGCTCCGTTGGGAGGGTTTTAGCAGCACAACCACACTTTCACCGAACGAGTGAAGATCGCTCATGTCTGGGGACTTTCCATGGAGTCTCTCGAAAGGTGTTACTGTCGGATTGCTACGGGTTGGAACTCTGTTGCGCATGTAAGCTGCTGCTCGGATCGCGTACTCCCAAAGGTTATGCGGTACATTTGCTTGCAGGAGCAAGCATCTTGCCATGTCTGCGAGAGTACGATTTGTTCTTTCAGCTACGCCGTTCTGGCAATGCACGTCTGGCTCCGAAAACTGACGCTCTATCCCGGCCTCCGCACAGATCTTATCAAATGCAGCGTTAACGAATTCGCCGCCGTTATCAGTGCGTAGAACACGTATGTGAACTCCATCATCTCGGGTTTCCATGAGCTTGAGAAATTTGCGGAAATGGGCAGCAGCGGCGCTCTTTTCCTTCAAGAAGAAGACGTGCGTGTAGTTCATCCACTTGACAGCCATGTAGTAGCGATTTCCGTGTAAACTTCTTTGAAACGGACCTGCTAAGTCAGCATGGCAAATTTTGTCCTTCTCGGCTTGGGGTCTATGGCTCCGGCGAGGTGCATGTCGTCTGTGGGCTTTCCCCAGTGAGCATATCTCGCATGGATACATGGGTATAGACCTTGATCCCTTGATACTGAGTCCCCTCACCACTCCAGCTCGCTCCATATCGACTACGGCTTGGTAGTTCAGGTGTCCCAGCTTACGGTGCCAATCTTCGAGTGAATCTTTGGCCACCTTTTGCATATCGACAGGACCTGTCGCTGCCAGCCCGTGGCCAGTGATTGAGCCCACATAAACACCGCCGCGAACCATGCCACGGAGGATGGGAGGACCATAAATCACGCAACCATCGTCGCCAAAAGCACACATGTATCCATCTCTAGTCAACGCCGATACCGACAGCAGCGTTTCCGTCAGTGTCGGAATGTAAACGACGCCACTTAGTATGCCATTTGGTCCAGGTGCAATTCGGAGATTACCGGCTTCGGCTCCAACAACGACGCGTCCGTCAGCCATCGTTACGACGTGATCATCACAAGTTTCGATGTCCAGCAGAGCTGCGCGGGCTCCGGTCATGTGAAATGAAGCGCCTGAGTCGATGATGGGTTGCGGCGAGCCAATTCCTGGGTCGAATAGTTTGATCTCGGTGTCAGGAGACACCCCGCGCCTTCATTCTTCATCCGAGGGCTCCGCCGCGACCGCTGCCTTCCCCGAGGCTTGGCTCGTCGATCGTGCACGCTGCTGCTGGGCAACGTGGCGGTCATGGTAATTTGTCGTGTGACCGCGCTGGTTGCAGATCCGGCAAAGTGCGTCACTGAAGTCCCATCTATCACGTGGTTTCTTTGACAGTTTGGAATGTACAAGTGCTGCCGTTCCCATGCGTGGCTTCTTCCCCGCATCTGCGCTAGCCGCTTCATAACGCCGTTTCTTCATGCGGCCGTCAGATCCAGCGAGTCGACTGAGTAAGTTAATGGCTTTCTCGAACTCATCAGTCACAGCCTCGGCCTCCACGTCGATCTGCGCTAGGAGGGTGTCGCGAAAGCGAGGGTAAGCCAGGTTGACGAATGTACTCAAAGCCTGCTGCTCGGTGTAGTTGGTCACCATTCCTTGGTTTAGTCCGGTCGCAATTTGCGACAATCGGTGAGCATACTCGTCGTACGATTCTTGTGGTAACTTGGCCGCCTGAGCCAGCTGCATAGATAGCTGTTGCACGGAAAGCCGGCTACGGAACTTGTTTTTGAGTGCACGTCCCAAATCGCGGAATGAGTTGCGCGGAAGAAGACTGCGATTTCTGATGCGCCAAGTTCCAGCCGTACCGGTCAGATGACTGGTTAGTACGCTGCATTTTAGGACTTCTGGCCAAGTGCAGCCATTCAGGTTCTCGGCGTCCTCAATCTGGGCCTGCAGGCGCTCGAACCACTCGTGTGCCCCAGCGTCAAAATACCCATCTCTGATCTCGCCGGAGAAAGGCTCTATCGTGATAAGCTTGAGGTTGATCTTGGGTTGTGGTTGGTCGTGTCGGTCTGGAAACGTGTAACCTTGGACTGGCATGCCATCACCTTCATGCCAAGCCACAACTTCGTGATTTTCCTCGTCTTGATGGTCTTCCTCGGCTTCGTGGTATCCATCGTTTTCACCGACCCGTGGCTCGGGCTCATGGTCGACCTCCTCGCCATCGCGTGAACTGTGCGACGACATTGCAATGCTCTAGAGACGAATGCGGCTGTTAACCTGTCAAAAAGAAGGTAAATTGACGAGTGATTTATGCTTCGTGAACCTCAACTAACTTCAACATGACGCAGAGCGAGTTCCTGCGTCGTTCCACCTCCGGTGGCTTCAACACCAACGAGCCAGAAAACCCCGATCCGTCGACTCGAAACAAACTAAATGAGAAGCGTGGAGAAACTGCAATCGTAGCTGTCGAGTCTCCACACACCAACTCGAGACCTACGGTGATAGCAAGAGTTGCTCGGGAGCAAGACCAAATGCGAGAGCACCGACTTTCAAGGCCAGCGAGGCGCAAACAAGTCCACCTACAGCAGAATCAATTCCAGACAACCATGTCGCGAGATCAAACTCGGTCCAGTTTCCATTTAATCCGCCGACAGGACGGGAAATGAAACTTGGCAACATGGGCACGCTCAACAAGTAAGCTTAAGTTTGCAGCCGCAAGGACTAGCGATGCCACATTCGCCAGGTAATCGCCTTCCTCCATCACACAAAAACGACCGCACGAACGGCAGGTTGTCGACAGTGAGACAACGGTTTTACCAGTTGCAATGCAAGCAATGCATTCGTCAAACAAATACAGAACTGCGTTTGCTCTGCGTTTACCACGTCAGCATCAACAAGAAAAATTGGAGAACCCATCCGACGACATGCAGGATTAGCTACAGTAGATGTCTCCACAAAACCGTTGGCACAGCAGTGTGTGGAGGCCAACGAAGGCAACATCCGGCTCGCCCGACGAAGAGATGTCGAAATTCCCCATCTGATGACAAGAACTTTCGACCACAGCTCTCCAGTGCCAGCACGTCTCCAGTCACGCTGCTGCTGGTGTGTGGGCCGATTGGCAAAGTGGAGTCTCCAACGCCGCGGTTGTCGGAAGGCAAACTTCGAAGACGTTTTTCCGTGAAGCTTGGAGACGTTCAAAGATGCATCGCAGCATTGACTTGCTGTTCACACAGCATAACTTGCAAGCCTGGAGTCTTATGCAATTTTAGCCAATCAAAAACAGGGTTTTGCGCGCCAAACCTGCACTTTTCGTGCTGAAGATGGATGCGGAAGACTTTGTTCCGGACTCTGACGAGGAGCAGGATGCACTGGAGGCTGTCGGTGACCCACACGAGAACGAACAACGTCAAGAAGTGTATGAAGAGTCCATTGAAGACGCTGAAGACGTACAAGTTTCCGTACAAGACGTACAGGAGGTAGAGCAGTCGCATACTGATGTGGAAGACGCAGAGCCAAAGGAGCTACAGATCGGCACTCTGGTGGAGGTAGCCTCGCGCACCTGGCCTGGAATCAATAAACCGGGCGGCGCTGGACGCGTCCGCAAGTTCTACTGGGCCAAGGATGTGGATGGAGACGACCAGCTCTACTACGACGTCAGCTACGTGATGGGCGGCTTCGAGAAGTGTATTGCGAGCGAGTATGTCAAGTCCTCCAAGCTGCTAGAAAAACAGTCGAATCGAGAGCATGTGGACAGAGAGTATTACCACGGTGAGCTGCGAGTTGTTAAAAAAATGTGTTCTATAGACTAATTCGTGATTGTGTAGACGATTTCATTAATAAGCCATACGAGGAGCAACAGAAGAGGATCGCCAAGAAACGAGAGTGGGAAGCGACGCATTCAGAGCACAATGGAGCAGTGAAACAGCCACGTAAGCGCCAGAAGCACTCGCATCGAGTGCATGATGAAGCACCGGGTGCCCACAGTGACGAAATGAAGAAATTAAGTAGCAGGACAGAGGAAAAACCTGCTACTGGGGCTAGTCGTGACTCTGACGCTTCCTACGAAAGCAAACCTAGCGCGTTGGAGACATCAAGTGAATTATTCAGTGATCAAGAAATTGAAGCAGCGCCCCAGAGCCCCCACCCCTAGAATCGCTGCAAACCGGCGACGACAGCATATCATTGTTAGCAGTGACGAGGAGAGTAGTGAGGATGATACGTATTCTGCTGCTAGCACCAGCGACGCAGATCGCAACACTGTGCATGTGGAAGAAGATCCCCCGCCGCGAGAAGACATGGCGCCACTGCGCAGCAAAGGCGTCAGCACAAACGTAGAAAAACGCGTTCATCAAAGACTATGCGTTATGTTGGAGGTTACGAAGACGATGAGGGGTTTATTCAACCAGAAGGAAACTCGGAAGAGCTGCCGGAAGATGTTATCCGCACAATGGGCATTCGTCTGGCGACCACAAAGCACGGACTAAAGAAGCAGCTTCGTGAAGTATACGGCGAGATGCAGCAGAAGATGATCGACTTTCACACGGAGCAAGCGGAGATCAATAGTAAAGTGAAACAGCTGAGTGCGATGGATACTGCGGCCTTAAACGGTATATACGAGAAGGTATGTGCTACAACCTTTGGAGGAATTCACTCATGCTAACCACAGTGTGCTTGCCGGGCAGGTGTGCGAAATGGAGACGTATATTACAAAAACATTGGTCAATTGCGGAGAAGATGTTATGAACATTATTATGAAGAAACTGCTCAAGAACAGCGAATTGGTACTAGTTTAATGCGTGGTGAATGCTGCATGGAATTTTAATGTTATAAAATTCGTGTTGCATGCAGCCTCAAGACCTTCAACTGCTAGACCAGAACATTGACAAGTGGCAAGAGAAATTAAACATGTGCAATCCTTGGGCACGTCGAGTCAAACAAGCCCTGGAGAATGCTTTTGAGAGGCGAAATGAATTGGTTCCATCCGTCAAGGTGGCTCAATCGGAGTACTCGTCGGACAGCGAACAATCAGCATACTCGGCCGACGAATCTTACACGCATGAAATTATTGTCGACGCTGCACCTGTAGAAGAATATCAGTTCACTGCCCCGACGAAAGTTTCACGACGGAAGAAACCAGTTTCGAGCACGACATTGGATGATTATTTTCCTCGCCAGGACCCCAAGCAGAGGTTTAACACAAATATTCGCCTAATCGGGAGACAAAGGATCTCGACGTCATCCGATCCTCGGTTTAACTGGGCCAAGCTTGCTCGCAAAAATCAGCCACGCACAAGACAACGAAGTATCACTCCTGCAGATCCGCGTTTTAACTGGGAGCAGCAAGCTCGCAAGAACCAGATGCCCAAGGCAACTGGTGTGGTATCGGACAGAAGACAACGAAATATCACTTCTGCAGATCCGCGTGTTAACTGGGAGAAGCAGGCTCTTAAGAACCAGCTGCCTAAGGCAACTAGTGTGGTATCGGACCACCGTTTAGCGAAGCAGCATGTTAGCGATCCACCCGCCCCCAAGCCTTTAGTCTCTGAAGCCCCATTTGCGTTTGAAGACGTGTTGGAAGATGCGGAACAGATTCGTGTGATTGAAGAAGCATCGTGGCAAGCACTGCCGGAGTTTGGGTGGCATATTTGCGGCCCATCCGTTCCCCAACATTTATTCTCCAATAACTCCTTCGATCTTGTAGACGTCAGGAGGTTTGGTGATGTTGTGAGGCGACAATTTTGTTGTCTTCGACAACTGCTGAATGATCTCAGATTGCAAGAACGCGAATTTATGGAGGCTCTTGCTAGAGAAAGCAGTGGCGCTGGTACTGAAGAAGCCTACATGAGTTCGCCTGAGTGGATTGCCTTGGTTTCTCTCGAAGAAACGTACCACACGGTCATTGCTAGCTTTGCTGCCCAATTACTCGAGGCACTTGAAGGCATTCATGTGTCAGCTTTGCCTGATCACCTTCAAATGATTTTGGAGCAGATGGGGGCTCTTCTACGACAGCTACCTGACTGTGAGTCGTTGTTTGGAGACTGCAAGGCGTATTTCTTTTATTTCGAGGTCGCGTCACGGGATGCAAGAACCACTCCGCTTTTAACTGCGATCTCACACACGTACTGGTATTCTCTTGAGCTTGTTGGCGCTATGAGATCCACCAGCCTTCGTTTGATGGGAACTCAGAAAGTGGTGAACGACGTGTTCTTACGAACTCTAGCTGTGAACCGTGTTAAGCTTGCTGCGATGCTGTTTCTGTTCGATCTGTATCTATATCTGCCGTCATCACATCGCTTAGGTGAAGAAACAAACGCTATCCCGGCGTTGTCATTGTGGAAATCACTTTATGGCCGCAGCACAAGCGAGGTGCCGCTGCAGGAGTCACAAGATAAAGAGTTTTGGGATTTATTGAGAACCGTTTACAGAGAACGTTATTTTGACGAGCTTGCTCGTTGCTTCGTACGAGGAGAAACAAGCGGGGGTTATATGCGGAATTTCACACCTGAACCTCTAAGCGACAGCGTTTTAAACGCTGAAGTATTGGAAAGTCGACTATTGGCATTGGAGATGTCTTGGGAACTGGTTATTCTTCTATCAAGCATTGGGAAGCGTTGTGAGAATATGGAATACAGCGACGCAGCGTAAGTTAATCTCCCGGTTGTGATTTTATTTTACTGACATAGCTTGCGAATACAGGGACGACGCAAAATGGGAAGTAGTGAAGCAGCTTCTCCAACGAGGCAAGCCCGAGCTCCTCCTAGGTCAAAATACGGTGCTGCCTAAAGTCCAGCATCATGCCAGTACGTTTGTGCGAGTTCTTCATATATTGGCGACATCTTACGTGAGAATACGTTGACAAATTGATAGGTATACACGCACAGCTTGTGTTAAAACGCATTCTGAAGCTTTCAACATCGTGGCAGCCATCCAAAGGTTAGTACGGTACAACTTCTTTTATTGTCGTGTAATGTAGTGATTTACATTGTCTTCGACAGATATCGTCGAGGATATCGTGCGGCGAGTTTGGGCGATGCCCTTGAACCACCTGGATGATGTTATGGAACTCCCCGATTTTGTTAAACAATTTGCTGCTCAATGCCAAGTGACAACCAGCTTATCTAGACTTGTTGAGGACAGCGACGAAAACGATGAAGACTTGACGTCATTACTGTGCAAAATTATTTGGGTAAGATGTAGCTAGTATGTGTTCTTCTCAAAGAGGATATGAACTAAACGTTGACTCACGCGTACTTGTCCTGCTGTACAGGTCCAACTGAACAAACAGAAAAAGCGTGTTCTCCGAGGGAGATTTAGGCGCTCCATTTTAAGTGCAATTCCGCCTCCACCTGATAAACCACAAGTCTCAAGTACGACTACGGTAGCTGCTCCTCGCAAAGATTGGGTATGGGGTAACAACAAGGCTTCCACTAGTGCCAAGCCTGCTAAAGCCCAGCCTCCTCCAAAAGTGCAGCCTATTGAACCGGAAAAGGTTCGCCGTCTGTTTCACGACAGCTGATATGCGTGAGCTAAACATTTTGTTTTTGTACGCAGGGACGAATGGCCACTTCGATACTGCTCACATTCGCGATTATTGGTGTGTGTTTGGAGTGCGGCGAGGACGAAAAGTTCCCGAGTGATCGTTCCGTCAAGGATATCAAGTATATGGAGCGAGAAGTAGACTTTTACTGCAAGGAAATCCTTCGTTGGGCGAACGCAGAAAGCGAAGTATTGTGTTCCCAGGCACTGTATGCTTTTGGGGCATTGCTGCTACAAAAGAACTCTACCGAATTTCCTGTTGTGTTTGGCGGACTCAACGGTAGACTGGAAGCGTCGTTGAGGGCTTTACAAGCGAACCCACTCCCCAAACGTGCCAACAATACTGCAGATAGAACGAGGGACCCTGGGAAGCTTCGCCGCCGGCATCAAAGTAGGTTCGTTTATTTTTTATGAGGATATTTCTCGCTGACGTGCTGAATTCGTTTGTACAGGCGCCGCATTATCGCCACTCTATCAATTGCGTGACTTGACAAGAAAACTGATTCTGGTTGCTTCAGCCAGCGCTGAATCTGTTCATGGCGCTGCTGTTGAGAAGAGTTTAGAATATATCCTCAGCACTGGGCTAGATGCATGCTTGACTGCAGCTACCCACAAACTCGTTGCAGTGGAAGATTTACAGATTGCATTGGAGATTTTGCAGCTGGTGCTACCACGAGCACAAGACAAACCAAAGCACGCCTTAGCAACCGAGTTCGACTCGTACAACACTATGGACGATGAAATGGCTGAGCTGGACTTGGATGGAATTGTAAGTGGATGCACCCAAGTTGTTACTCCTACCTGGTCCGTGGAGCTTTGTAGACCGAAAGCCATCCAGCTCATCATCGGCAACTTGCGTGTGGGGTTGCAGCAGCTCGTACTTAACTATCCAGGACATGAAGCCTCCGCGTTTGAAGAGTTGTATGCGATTGATCTGCTGGGTAGGCTGATTTCCACGTGTCAATTCCAGTTCTTTTGGACTAACTTGACGTCGACATCTGCCAAGTCTCGAAATCTCGCGCCGCGAGTTTTAAGTGCTGCTCTAAAGTACAATCCCGAGAAAGAATGGCTTGGTACGGCCTTTTGAAAAACCACCGAGCCGGGCAAGAACTGGCGACTGCATGGCTGATGGGGACACTTGATATGGCTGCTCTTAACTCGACTGCAATTGTTTTCAAGGGTACTGACAATCCTTTGTCTGTGGAAAGTTCGGCAACACCAGCGACAAAAGCGAACTGCCGCGATTCGAGTTACTGGGTAATGTTGACTGATGAACTGATTTACCACTTGCTCCGCCCACAACCTGTGGGTTTCTTGTCTTTCGATCCACAACTTCTACAGTTGTTGCGTGGAGTGGCATCGACATGTAAGTTCCGAACGGTGGTTCAAGAAAACGAAAGTGGCCTCGACGACTTTGAAATATTGTATGATGTCCATTTGGATGTGTTTCAAGCCTTTTGCAAAAGCGCTGGAACGATGTGGCAGTCGTACCTTGCCGACCAAACGGCCCATCGGAATGAGATGAACCAACTTCGTATGAAGACGATGAACCCTCAGTCAGGGATCTTTGTCTCTTTTCTCGAGTACGTCTACATTTTTTTATAGGATATTGCTCAGGTTATTTTACTAACCACTGGGTGCGCAGTTCTTACAAGTTGAATTTCCGTCGAGCGTGCAGCAAGATCGATCAGTTTAACCATGACTGGCATATGTTTGCTGAGCTTTTCCTCAACCAGGCCGGAGCGGATACTTTAACTGGGCAGTCGTATCATGACGTGGATGACACTATTAAATCATTTGGTAGACGACTACGGGGCGTGACTACGATGTTCCGCTTCATGTATCAGTGCATGGATTCGTTTCTGTTTCACTGTGGAGAAATGGCGATCGGCGACACCAATTTGTTTTTTGACGCGATGGAATTGTTGTTTCGGCAGGTGGGTAGCACCGAATACACTCAAGCATCCGAGCGGCTCCCAAAGCAATCGCTAATTCAGCGAAGCGGTGTGCGAGACTTAAATGTAGAGCTTCGAAAGGGTTCTGTTCACAATCGATGACGTTTGTGAACAGCGTGCAGTTGTTTTTCGCGCGGCAAAAGTATCCAAGTTTGTTACACTGGTTTGCGCAGACTTCGGAGATCTACCAGACCTTCAAAGGTGGCTGGAGCTTATCGCCACTACGAACGCTCTTAGTAAACATTTTAGATCCCGAAGGGCCTCTTGGCATTCACAATTACTACCCCGACAGTCATACGTCCCGCAACTCCAAACGTGAGTTTCGAGTAGGGGCAATTCGTCGTGAAGCTTTCTATTTATCATGTGGGCTATTTCACTGCAAATGCACGAAAGCTTTCGAGCATTCACAGGCGCGTCATACATCTACCTCTGACAAGGTTGACCGCGTTAAGAGCTTGCGTGGATTTGTGCTGAACGATTTTGTCATGGAATCGCTGGAATTTGCAGTACGAAAGACAGAGGCTGCTTTCTTGAAACAATGGTGCCATTGTGTCAGTTCGTACGGGCCGTTCTGAATCACGCTAACCTTAATGCGAACGCTAAGTGTAGGACAGATATTTCAGTTGATCGGTCGGAAGGATTCGAATTACGTGAACTGCATGGGTGCTTGGAGTGTATTGTGGAATGCCTGATTAAAACTGTGCCAGCTGGAGAAGCGGTCAACAGTACTATCAGGTATGTATGTCAGCATGGGTTTATTTGATAATATTTATCCTGCTAACTCGTTCTGTGTTTGCAGTTGCGTATTGGTAATTGAGCTATGCGGAATTGTGTCCGAGGCAATTGCGTTTAACAACCACCGGCCCCATCTCGAATTTATTGATCTGGTTGAGCTCGTAGTATGCTACTTACGAGCTGTTTTCGTGGCGCTTTCAAAGACGTCAACACATCCAATGCCGGCATTGTTTGCTTCCGGTGTTTGTGTACCACTATCGCGGAAATTAGGTGAATATCGCTTCTCCTCGTCTAATTCGCGCGACGTCTTGATGGAGCAAATTGCCAATATGAGGCTTCAGGGAGACATGGAGTCGTACGATATCAGCTTAGCGCGGACCAGACCTGATGTTCTTGCTGCAATTCGAGAGGTGATGGAACGGTGCAAGGAGTCATATGATGATCGACTTCGGAGCTTCACGACACCGACTTCTTAAATCTGAAAGACGTCAATAATTGTTGGACGGTACGATATGGTCTTTCTTGAGGAGGCCGAGTCCGTAGCCTAGGTATTTTGATCCCGGATTATTTTCTCTGTGTAAATAACAGAAGTTGTATAAGTAAAAGTTTGGTTGACAATACACAAGGCACGCCGTACGGAGAATTCCGCTCATCTCTCGTGGAGTCAGATTTTCTGGAAGCACGAGGTAAAGTGGCGTTGAAACGGGAAGGAATTACAGGAGTCTGTGA
Organism: Phytophthora quininea; assembly: GCA_011947345.1. Classification (NCBI taxonomy): domain Eukaryota; phylum Oomycota; class Peronosporomycetes; order Peronosporales; family Peronosporaceae; genus Phytophthora; species Phytophthora quininea. The sequence continues at coordinate 23,168 of JAAVTG010000166.1, forward strand.
GCGCACCGTAATTTCCGTGGTTTTGTCGCTGGTATGGCTGCTGTAGTCGTGCACTGGAAGCAGTCGCGGCTAATAGCAGCCGCGGACTCAGACGACATGCCATTGTTATGAGATGGAGGTAATGAGCCAGTAGACCGCACGGGTTCCAACCGCGGCACTGAGTGCAAATTTGTTATACTGGCAGTGCCGGCTTGAGATCGATTCGGGATTTGGTTCTGACGGTATCTCCGAACGGCGCGATCGTGTAGGCCAACTGGTTTCATTAAACCACAGGACGCCGACGGAGAACCGTGGAGCCATTTGTTGAGCTGTCAAGATCGATTGTGTGTCCTCGCTACTTTGAACAGTGGTTAGACCGGATGAGTTTTCCTTAGATGAACATACCGTCAGTGCAATCTCTTTTGAGCTTGCATCTGCAAGAGTACATCACAATTCGTTAGAGAATTGATGCTACAGCATTCTTGATTGGAATTGAACGTACTCCGGGCTTCTTGTGTCAGATGAAATTGAGCGGCATGGAGATCCATCATAACCTGTTCATATCTTTCGATCCAGACGCGGACTTCGTGTTCTTTTGTAGACAGTTTGCTATAACAACCAAGTCAGTGTGGAAATATCACTCGCAGGAGAAGATGGTAACAATACGAACCGCTTGCAGTCGAGAAACTTGAGCTGCGTCTTCTCCAAGTCTTGGTGAGTGGCAAGGAAGTCTTGTTCAGCTTTCTATGTGGCAGTGTTTAGAACACACCTTAATTTTAAGAGAGAATCACGAGAATGCAGCAAACCTGAAAAAGTTTTGCACTGGCGCGTGTTGTGGCTCGAAGCCCAACGATCTCTGCATCTTTATGAGCCATTTCGTCGTTTGCTTGATGAATTCCTGTTGTCGCTGCAGACTGGATGATAGACACGGTTAGAGAGACTTTTACGATTTCCTGGCACGTACCATTTCGGCTGCCAGAGCCTCGAGTCTCTTATCCTTCGCGTAAATCTCCTCGAGATCTTGCAGTCGCTGGACACGCTCTTCTCGAAGCTCCATCAACAGTCGATTTGTTTGTCGGTTCTTCAATATTTTCTCTCTGCGCGTATTAGAAACAGCAGTGTTAAATAAGCAGATGCACAGCATGTTGTCGAGTTTAAGCATCAAGCATCACACTTTTCCTCTCGTTCTTCCTCCAGAGCAACTTGGACTTTGTCCAGCTGATCTTCCAGCGTTCTGAATAATGGCACATTCACAATATCACCCAGATACTCAAGCAGCAAATGACACGAATCTATGCCAACCTACCGAATCCTCCCGAGCTGAGCTGTTTTCAAACCACAACGCATCAGCATCTTGATTATGTCTTACAATCGAAGGTCGTACAAGTATTCTTTAGCTTCTGCATTTCCAAGGCATCTTGCAACTTGAGAATGCGTTCCTGCAATCGTGCTTAGTCTGCAACTCCTACGCAGCGCACTGTCATGCCGCTCACGTACCTCATATTGTTTAGCTTGCATCTGTGCTCGGCAGTCGACGTCGTTTCAAGTACAAGCGAAATATAGCGACCAAAAATGTGCACGATCTGTTTGATTAACACTGTCTAAGCTGCAACGGGTAGCAGGATTTCCAAGGTTGAACGTCCGATCCACAGCAGTGCAGGGTCCTCGCGAACCAATACGAATTTGTCCGATTGATCTTCGAAACCCAGTGCCAACAAGAACTCGAGACACTCGGGAAACCTGGCAACTTGCCCCTCGAACAGACGATTCGACTTCCGGATAGAGCGGAATTTGGCGTCTGCAGGGTGCGTGATGATGTTGGATATGATCTTGTGAAGTAGAGACACTGCCTTGGCGATAGCGTCTGCGGCGTAGTGGCTTTGAAGGTGGCGTACAGCGTCATGGATGCGTCTCTCGCGGTCACCTAATAAAATTCCACGTAAGTATGAAGGTACATATTGTCCTAACTCTTCCGCCCAAAGTACTCACTCATGGCAAGCGTTGCCACTTCTTCATCCACAGTCGTCACGTGCTGATCAACTTCAGCACGGACGGCTACCGGTACTGGATCCTTTTCTATTGACGGCGCAGATAATTCATTCTCTGCATCCGCATCTTCCATGTCGACATCCTTGGAGCCAGAATCAGCTTTGTTGCTCGAGCCACATCCTCGTCAGAAGCATTAGATGAATGCGTCTTTTCAGTAGATACCGGTTCAGCCTTCATCTCAACATGTTCGATCTGCGGGACTGGGACAGCGTCTAACAATCGGCTTGTACCAGCAGATCCACCGCCCAAGCGGTGGCCTGTCGACCTGCTCGCCTCCATGTTATCGTAGTGTGCTGCTCGAGCACCTCCTACTGACGCTCCGTGTGAGCTCGTCCAATCCAGTTCATTACACTCCTTCTCAACTTGCCGCATCAGCTGATAGAACTTGTTGTCGTGCTCCGAGTGGACCTGCAGCAGAAGCCACACAATATTAAACCATTAAATAATTCGACACTGGAACAGCTACGTAGAAGCAAACTTCTTACATTGTGTGACAGTTCGTGGAACAGAACCTTCTTGATACTGTACACCAGAAAGCAAGACCACAAAATAACTCAGCAGAAGTCAACAAACTCCCCTACTGCGCGAACGCACCTCAAAACTTGCGGAACCCGAGCAAGTCGTCCGTCCGCAATCGTAGTAAGATCTTCTGCCCCTTGTTCTGATTCAACCCGAGCACACAGACCGGGTCCACGCCAACTTTCCCGTCAGGTGGCATCTCGGCCAGCACCCCAACAGTCCACTTGTGCTTGGCCATGACAGCCAAAATGCCTCGATCATTGGCCAATCTCTCCAGAATCTCCTGGGCTTTGTCTGAGTCCTTAAACTGCTTCAACGGCTCGATGCCATGGAATCTGAACTGCGTCGACACTGCCTCTCTAGCTTCAAATGCCTGGTTCTTCTTGATAATGTCCACCACGTGTCGATTTCTCTACAGCAATAAAATATAGCATGTTAGTTCAACAAATACCTGAATTATGCTACTATCTCTTCCGTAACGCACCGAATCTGCATCTCTTTTGCACGGACTGCTGCGTCGTCTTCATGTCGTCAATCTCTGCTTGGACGCTCCTGCCATGAGCATCAGCGGCTGCGAAACATCGCACAGTTGACTGACCAACTTGTTGCCGTCGCTTGTGTCCACACGGCGCCTCTTCTGGAACAATCTTTGGGCGTCTAGTTGCACGCCCAGCTGCGTCTCAATATGCTGCTGTAGTGTGGCGAGTGTGGCGTCCGTAGCGAGCTCCAGAGAGCTGGTCTCGCCCTTGAACTGCACGTGGATCGACGTCATTTGCGCTCTTCCTCGTCAATTGCAAAATGACGGTCAAAAATCGCAATAGGTGTCGTATGCGACATGCTATACAAAACCCAACATAAAGGAAAAGATTACGAAATCAACTAAAAACGATGTTGAAGCTATTCCTGATGCACATTTTAACGCCTCCTCGATGGCGACGCCCTTCAGCAGACATGGGGTCTCCGGCCAGCGAGGTGTTGGCGAATCGCTGATCCTCAAGCGACGACAGCGTGAAGACCACCTGGCCAGCTACACGTCGGCCGTGAGAGGCTTGTCGAGCGCCAATGCTCGCGCGGAATGGGAGGACTCGCTGCACGACAAAGGGCAGGCCAAACAAGTGCAACGGACGGCCGCACAGCTCAAGAACCAGCACGAGTCGCAGCTGCATTCGCGACGTCTGAGGTTCAATAAAATAGTTTAAATAACATTAAGAAGACAGGAACTAACGTCATTGATTTTTATGGACAGACTGGCCGACCTGTACAACAGAGAGATGGAGGAGTGGAGAGACGCGTGTCTGGCCAATGTGGAGACGCCAGAGGACAGGAAGCAAAAGTAAGCGGTCGAAGGACATTATAAGGTTGGTGATGGGTTATATGAACTACGGTTGTTCTAGGATGATTGAACGAGCGCTGGAGCTCAAGCAGCGACGAGAGAGGAGCGCATGGCGATTGTTGAAGAGAAGAGGATGCAGCAATATCGGTAAGAGGTTGAATATATTGTGAATGGGAAGGACATATACTAACTGCAGCTATCAGCGAGTCGTGCGATGATGTTCGTGTGGAAGACTCGAACAAAGTGCAGCAGATCGTGTTAAATGAACGGGACCGGCAGTTGGACGAGAGAGGACGGCGAGCTGAGCAAGACGTGCGTTAAACAGTCGAGTTACTTGTGTTCCTGTGTGCTAATGTGCTTTCGTCTACAATAGCGCGACTATGAAGAGAAGATGGCGCAGCTGTGGGTAGAAGATCGACTCAAGAAGGAAGAGCGCGACCGCAGAGATGTCGAGACTGCCATCAAGCGCAACGAAGAGATGAAGCAGATCTTGGACCTGCAGGTTGACTTGGTGCAGAAGCGGAGAGCCGAGACAAGCGAGCGCAAGCACAGAGAGGATGATGAGTTGTTAGGCGAGTGGCAGCGTTTGAAGCAGGTGGAGGACGACCTGGAGAGGCGCAACCGAGAGAAGGAAATCCAGGTAAGCCTAGTGTGGTATTGAGCTGGTGTAGCGTAGTTGATTAACATTGGATGCTAAATGCCGTACAGCGAGCTCTCGACGTCAAAGCATTCAACCAAGAACGAGTTGAGGCAAACCGCATCTTGTCAGAACGCGAACGTCTGTACGACCAACGGTTGCTTGAGCAGGCGCTTGCTCACGAAGCAGAAGCCCAACGCCGCGAACGCGAGCTACAAGATAAGTTTAAACAAGACCAGCTCGAGTACCAGCGGATGCTGCGACAGCAAATGGAGACAGAGGCGGAAGATTTATCGTACTTGGATAAAATCCGCAAAGACATGGAGGATGCCGTTTGGGCCAAGCACGATACGCAGCACAACGCCGAGGAAGCTGCGCGGCAGGAGCTGCTTCGCCAGGTACTCATTTCTCGTACAAACCAGATCGAGGCCAAGCGTGATAGAAAAATTCAGGAAAAAGAAGAAGACACGGCGTATGTGCACCAGCTAAAGCGAGACGCCGAGGAAGCACTTCAAAAGAGCTGCGTGAACAGGAAGAGCGGCGTGAAGAGCTTAAGAAAACGCAGTTCGACTTGCTGCGGCAACAAGAAGAACGCCGAATCGCAGACGAGCAGAAGAAACAGGCCGACTTCCTTGAGCTCAAGCGGATGCAACACACTGAAAAGCAGCACAAAGAGCGCGTCAAGCAATTTTCAACGCATCAGCCGACGACAAACTATCGCCGGAAAACTGCACAATGGTACTTCGATGCGTAGCACGTCTTCCAGCACGTACACTGCACAATGCATACCATCCATCGCTAATCACAATGCAACACTACTTCGACTTCGTCCAACTTGCCTCATACAAGAGCTTTTAAGTGGACAGGTCGGCTTGTTCAGGCTGTTCTTCGCTGTTGAGCCAGTCCAACGAGCTGGCTGCATTTTTGTCGGCCTCTCCATCCAGTTTAATGAGCTTGTTGCACTCCTTTGACAGCTCGGCAAAGCCCAGTCGGCCACGCTTCTGAATGAACTTAGCTACTTTGTCCATCTCCTCCTCGGTAATGTAGATGAACTTGCCGCGATCATCCACAATGCCTGTGATTCGGTTCGCTTTTTGCAGTGCGTCGACTCGATCGATCGCGTCCTTTGTCGTCAAGTTGAACTCTGCAGCGAGATCCTCGAGCAGCACTACTTTCTGGGAGATGATAAAGTCCACGAATTGCTGCAGCAGCATCTGACTCTCTTCGCTGTCTTCGTCGGCCTTGGCGCCTTGTTCTTCAATGGAAAACATGTCCTTCCACTGGTCGAACTCTTCTTTTTCCTTGCGTTCTTTGTCCTCCTTTAGTTTACGCTCCTGCTCTTCAAGCTCCTGTTCTCGCTTCTGCTCCTCCTCACGTTTCTTTGATAAGCAATCTTTTTCATCGGCAAGACGTTGTCTCTCTTCTCTCTGCTGCTGGTCAAACTACAGAAAAATAATAATAAAAACGTTAATATAAAGTAAGTACAAATAAGAAAATATGTTCTTACGCGACGTAGCTCCTCTCGTCGTTTCAGCTCTTTTGCAGTTCTTTCTTGGTCATAGCTCGCCTGCACATGTAAACAACATTTAAATGAGTAAAAACGTGATTTCAACACGTCAAAATGAGTTTTCCTACGGTTCTTCGAGTTCTTGGCCGTCTGCAGCCTCCTGGGGCTCATTTTCCGCTGGAGCGAGCTCAGCAGGCTCCTCCTGAGCTGCATTTCTTCTTCTCCTTCCGTTTTCTTAGCGCCGCCAGTCCACGTCTGTCTCCCGCGCGAACCACTTCGGCGTGATCAGCTCGTTCATCTTCCACTTTCTAAACGGATATAAATTGACGTTAGTTGAGAGAAGAGGTGCTCGATAAGGCACACACGTCGCACCTTGGAGCCGCTGAAGAAGCCTGCGAAGAAGAGCAGCAGCAGCACCGTCGCTGCCAGCCCGGACAGAGAGATCGCCAGCAGCAGCCCGTCCGACAGCATTTTAGATTTTACAAGAGTACAGAAAAGTAAAACAAATTGAAATCACATACATATTATATAAATTGACTTTATATAAAAATTACATAATATAACTGGTTAAAGCGTCTTCGAGCCCAATCAAGCTGCTGTGGTTGGCGCCGTCTGTCTGAATTAATGTTACGTAGCATAATATCCTGTTTTGTACCATGAATAAAGGAACAAAGAAGTAAACACAGCTACGTGCAAGGAAACCAGATCGACAGGGGGAAATGCTGGTTGCTAGCTTATGCTGTAAGTTGTAGTGTGAGCAGCAGCTAGCTACAAAACCAAAAATAGGGTTGCTATGGAGTTACTCACCCAGTAGGCAACATGACATGTATAGTTGCAAATGGAGGTGGACCGGGGCTTAGTCTTGGCTCTGCTTTTATACTTGCTAATTTACTCGGGGATGTCATCGTCAGGAGGCATCGTTAAAATACTTTTGTTTTGATTAGAGAACTTGACATATGTTGTAGCTACGGTTAACACATTTGCTAGTCCGTTTTAGGGCTATGCAAGCCGAAACGGCAATCGTTCTGGGAGTCCGATTGGTATCCCATACCACATATCGATCATGCCAGCCGCGATAGAAGAAACCACGTATGTCGTGGTTGGTAGCGACATAGCGAACACCGTTTACCCGGCAGTCTCTGTTTGATACGCACAGTTAGCTGCCCGTCACTCTTTTCCTGTTCGTCACCGAGTTCTGTCAGCTGCTTCAGTGCTTGTGCTCTTCGATGTAGTTGCGCTAGCTCTTCCACTGGCCGGGAGTAGGAGGTCGGTGACCATTGCTGAGCACTAAAGTACTAGCCAACCAAGTAGTGTATTCGTTCCGACTGCTTTCCAGGACTCTACGTGTAACTTCGTCGAGGGGACTGTGCGTGCTATCTTCCGAAGCTGATCTGTGAGTTAGTTTGTCGTGAGTTCTTAGTATCGTATCGACATTTGCACGGCGCGCCTTGCTGATACCGCAGATCTTGGCACTTCCAGCAGTGACGTACTTGCCAAGTACGCGACCGCGGGTACTAATGGTTTTTCGTCACTCTAAAGCAATTCACCCCTTTCTATAGCTCCCTTTCTTGTGGTTTACACTTACCAAACTAGCTTAGCAAATCGAATTATGTCTACCAAAGCATGTATTTCGTGTTCTCTCAGGCCTATCCAATCATTCCATTCCCGACCAGTAGCTGAGTCGATCCACCGCATAGACCTTCGGGAGTTTTGTACGTGGTTATGGTGATAGGAACGCAAGCGTTGCTGTGACTTGTAGGCATGACATTAAGAACGGGTATTCTTCGGCTCGATGTTTAGACAGGATTCGCGATAACAGTGGTACAGTTGCGTTATCAAATTGACTTAATGTATGTCCAAAGTTGTTGTGAGTGTATGGATCCTACTCGTGGGATTTTAAACCGTGATAGCTGACACCAAAGACGGACGTTGGTTGAAGTTCCTGCCATAAGGCATATGCTGTACTTTACAAAGCAACTAAAAAAAACAGTGGTGATTCGATGCGATAGGGCTCGCATTTTAAAATGACATAATACGCATCACATTGACCTGATAAACATCGCGTTGCTTAGGACAAACACACCAAGTGTCGAGAGAGCATATCCTTATCAAAGGGATAACATATCAGCCATAACATGTTCGAATGACTCGCAAGTACCAAAACAAATAGCGAGTCTTTGAAATTTCAGGACTCGCACCGTAGAGATTTAGCATAGAGATTTTCAGAATCAGAGGGACACGATCTTTATGGTTGCTTTTGTGTAGGAGCTGATATTAGGTGAAGCTTCATCGGTTTTTCGGCGCAACAGCAGCTGTCATTAGAAGCCGTTAAGTGTGATCTGAATTAATTTCCTATCGCGGTGGATCCCTATTTCTAAGAAGAAGAGTCACATTGTACCTAAATTGGAAAAGTATCAAACGCCGGGATTAGTGCCAGGGGAAAGTAGTAGTATCAAACACCCAAAACTAAAGTTCTGTCTCGTCTTTTAGTACTGCATATTTTATATGTTTTGGTATGTTTTCATTTCACTTTAAGGAAGGTTCCTCTAATTCCGTGCAGCTCGTGAAAGTCACTCTGACAACGAAGCTATAAACGGTTGCCTATCAAAACAACTCGATATTTATTGAGCGAACTTGTTGCTTGATGTGTCGTACTATCATGCGAGAAGTGTCGCATAGAAATACTACGAAGTGTCCAATGTGTAAGGGCCTGTACATTGTTTCATTGTTTATAATATAAGTTACATTGTATCCCTTGAAAAGCCCAAGCTTCGCTTTGTCCAAAAATACCACCGAGCTCCAACAGTGATGGCAAAACTCGTCACGTCTCAAACTATTGGAGGAGTCCTCAAAACTTTCCTCCATTACCGAACTGACTTTCAAGCGGTTATGCAGCAGCGGTTTGCTGCGAGCGCTGCACGCAACGCTCGCTGCGCGACCCCGAGCGGCCCGCAATAACCAGCCACCGACCTGGAGTTGCTCTTCTTCGTTCAGATAGGCTCGAACCACGTTCGAAGTCACCACCCCGATACTCTCGAGGTAACCATCGAGTTGGCGCTACGCTTTGACTACGCGGGCCAATGCACTACTGAATCGAACAATGATAGTTTATCGTCCTCGCTATAACAAATATGGGATGCGTTTAACGGATGGTCGAGTATCAACTACATGAGAGAAACGAGAAACCCAGGCAATAGAAATATGCTAATACATCTGTTTTATATATAATTCTAGCATGGGAGACAGTGAGGGAATCCTACCAATTGATTAAAATGCACTACAAGGGAAGATTTCGACGAGTTTCCGTACACGACGTTTGGCGACGTCTTCCATAGCTCAACGCATTCAACACGTTGTGAATGTCGCAGCAAGAACTACTTTAATGGTGCATATTCTCGATGTGGAAACGCTATCGAAAGGTAATTTGCATAGCTGGGAATTACTTCATCGGTCAAGGCTTCAAGAATGACCTGTTGTAGCTGCCGTAAAGTTCGAGAGGGGTATCGGGATCTATTTACAGACGGGGTGCTGTGTTGGGGATGGTGAAGGTTACGAAAATTGAAGACACGGGGAGATTGTATATTGCGGAGAATACTGGAATTCTCGTCAATGGGTAGGATGCCTAAGAATCAGGTTCAACGCGAGTTCGCCACGCGGGCGAAACAACAATCTCGTGGCGGTTGGGTAGTTCACATCGGTAGAGAGAACTGTGGAAACTTTGGTAGGCTCGCGAAACATTCGCAATTCAGCGGTTGTGAATCCAGGCGGCAACGCTCGTTGCGCCTTGTTGGTACATCCGTAATCTCCTGCGTTGGACTCCTCGTCCTCTCCATGGAACGCGCATCCAGTTACACGAGTGTAGTATGAACACTCAGACATGTGTTTCTCCCGAGCATCCTTTCGTCCGTGAATGCAGGCAGGAAACGGAGCGTTCTCGTTGTCGTTCACGTGGACCGCGTAGCAGTTCTTGCACACGGTCCAACATTCTATTTTGTTGCATTTCTCGCGTAAGCGGTAGAAGTTCGTGCTGAGAGCACTTGAGGACGTCCTCGAGGTCGCTTGCTCCCGTCGGCATGCTCGTCACACAGTCCGAGAAGGAGATCCATGTCGCTCTGTGACCCCCGTCACGACGTGAAGCAGCGACAGCACTGTGATAGAAGGAGACAGCTTTTGAACTACGATGGTTGTGCTCGCTTGAGAGTCTTTACGTCAACAAAGTAAGACTGCTTTGTAAAACTGTTTTTTTACAGTATTTAAAAAAGCTTATATAAAAAATGTCAGTACAGGTACAAATACTCGAAAAATGTTATTCTACATGTAGGCGGGACGTCGGCTAGCGGGCTAGTACCTCGCGTCACCAAGCTAGCGGAACAGATCAGCGAGTAAACATGCTGATGTACATCGTGAAACCCTTTGGAATCTTGATTAGTGACCACAAGGGACCTCTTCCCGGCTGCTGGACATCCGTGCATGCCGTGCCTCATGTGTACCCCCGACCTTGCACCTTTCCCGGCTCATATCGTCATTTGCAAGACTTCCGACCAAGCTCAGGTTTCCTTAATCATGGCAGTCAACGATAAGTTGGAGTCGTCTACATCATCTCTGGAGAATGTCGACGCCGCACTCAACAGCATCACTCTGGAGGACATCGAACCTGCTGCCACAGAGGAGTTCGTCGAGACCGAGCTGGCCAAAGCAGCGGCGTCCGGTAAACTGGACCATGTGCAGGCACTGCTCAATGCTGGAGTCGACGTGCAGCAACCAGGTCTGAAAGGGTTTACGGCTGTTATTTCTGCTGCTGAAGGAGGTTATTGCAACGTTGTGCAGCTTTTGGCTGACAATGGGGCGGCACTAAATGCCAAGGCAATGAATGGAGAGACTGCGTTGACCTTGGCGGCGGAGAAGGGGCATCTCGAGACGGCTCAAGTGCTGGTTAACAATGGAGCGAGTGTCGACCTACCAGGAGCTGACGAAGACACAGCTCTTGTGCTGGCTGCTCAACAAGGACACTTGGAGATTGTTCGCATGTTGCTGGAGAGTGGAGCTGATATTGAGCAGACGGGTGCGAATGGAGACACTCCGCTTATTCGAGGAGCATTTTACGGATGCGTCGATATCGTCAAGAGTTTGCTCGCAAAACGGGCGGTGAATGCCCAAGCGAAGCACGGGGATACGGCATTAACTCGGGCAGCTGAATGGGGTTTTGCGGATGTGTGTCGTGTCTTGATCGATGGCGGTGCTAATATCGAACTGAAGGAGGAGAATGGGTATACCCCGTTGATCTGCGCGGCAAAGTCTGGGTATGCTGAGGTTGTTCGCCTGCTTATTGAGAGAGGTGCAGATGCAGAGGCAATTGATAATGACGGATGCACACCTCTTATCCACGCGACGTCGTGGGAAGGTGTTACGGAAGTTACAAGGCTGTTGCTGGAGCAAAATGTCCAAGTTGATCGTCAAGCTACTGATGGAGATACCGCTTTGCTTGAAGCAGCGACGTACGGATACTACGAATCCGTTGCGCTGTTGATTGAGTATGGTGCTGATGTCCACCTTGCGTACAGCGATGGACTAACGCCTCTCATGTGGGCAGCTCGACAAGGCTACCCAGTTACGGTCAAGCTACTCCTAGAAAAAGGTAGCGATATTTCCCGTCGCTCTGTTTATTCGACTTGTGGGGAAACTGCATTGTCGCTAGCAGCGGCGTATGGCCACCTGGATGTCGTGCGTGTGTTGCTTGATCACGGAGCTGATGTCCACGATAAAGTTGGAAACGGGTCCACGGCAATGACATTTGCAGCGAACCGTGGTTATCTCGACATTGTTCAACTCTTCATCAACTACGGGGCAGACATCAACCACCAAGACAACGACGGCGATACAGTATTACTGCAGGCCGTGTATGCGTCGAAGTTAGACACCGTCCGCTTTCTTCTGGAGCATGGAGCGGATCCAAGTTTGCCCAATGAGAACAAGTTCACGCCATTGCATGCATCAGCGCAGTTTGGCCACCTAGACGTTGCGAAACTACTTCTCGAAAGGAAGATTGATGTCGATTTTTCGGAAAGTAGCGGCAGAACGGCGCTTGTGCTTGCAGCTGAGGAATGCCACCATCCCGTTGTCGAGCTGTTGCTTGAACATGGCGCAAATATCAACGCAACGGATGAAAAGGGTCAGACAGCGTTAATGAAGGCAGCGTATCGCGGAGATAAGGAGCTGGTTCGACTGCTGCTAGAAGAGGAAGCCGATCCGGGTCTGACGGACAAGCTTGGGCAATCAGCTGCGCAAATCGCGAAAATGAACAATTGGATGCAAGTGCACTACAACATCGTCGCGTTCGAGCGTGCCCATCCCGTCAAAACCCATGGCATCAAAGCACCCGGCCCCGTCCGAACACCGAGTAAAGTTCCTGCTGCTGTCGCTCATGACAAACCGACCTGGTTTATCCCGAAGCGAGAAATCTTGAAAGACAAGGATCCATTCAGCTTCGGTTCCTTTGGCAAAGTGTATCGAGGATGGTGGCTCAGTTCTCGAGTGGTAGTCAAGTGCGTCAACGTTAAGACGGACAAGGAAAGCAAGGCTTTCCATCGAGAAGCTAGGATTTGGCAACAAGCTCGCCACCCAAACATCTTGCCATTCTTTGGTGCATGTGACGATGGAACGCCGTACTCTTTCGTCTGTGAGGAAGCGACGAACGGCAACTTGATGGATTACTTGTACCGTCAAAAACAGGAAGGGAAGCCGCCGGTCTGGCGCAAACTGCACCAAGTGGCGCTGGGTCTGCATTTCCTGCATCAGCGTGGCATCGTCCACAGCGACCTCAAGTGCAATCAAGTTCTGGTGAGCAAGGAGGGCGTGGCGATGCTGACGGACTTCGGGCTGAGTTTTAACTCGGTGGAGGAACGAGAAGTAGGCGAGACCCTGGGCGCTATCCGCTGGAAAGCTCCTGAGCTCATCCGGAAGGAAAACCCTCCAAACCCAACTTCCAATCGGACCTGTACTCGTTTGGCATGTGCATTGTCGAGGCGGTTACTGGTCTAGTGCCTTGGGGAAAGCTGCCCGACACAGTGATAAGGTTCCACTTGGGAAAGGGACACTTCTTACCCAGACCGAAAGCGTTCAAAATTGACGCGCAATGGGAATTGGTTCTGTCGCTATGCGCATTTGATCCGCTCAAGCGTCTTCCTTTGTCGGAAGCAGTGGAAAACTGCAGGAGTTTGCTCAAGAGGAGCTCATTCAAGAACGTATCGCGCAGTATAATGAGGTGGGAATCAGCGGTGAGAACGAAGCCGCTTGATATGGCAAACATAAGGAACGTTGGAGTGATTAACGCGTTGATACTACGGCACCGTTCGATTTTCTTTTAAGAAAATCTCTAGCGAAGGAGGAAATATGAGAGTGCACGTACCGTTAGGATGTTGAGTGAAAAGCAAGATCTAACGGTTTTCATTTGACCAGCTCTGCGAAATGGACTCACTTTCAAACATGTAGGGCGAACAAGAAGTCGACAGAATAATTCTATCGCAAGAGTTCGCCATGCCGTTTTGGTCTCGTTAGAAATCCGAAAGCTC
>JAAVTG010000167.1:0-33623 GCA_011947345.1 Phytophthora quininea
AGCCGCAATCATTGAGCTGGATGGCCCATGCAGAAAACCTCGCTCATTCAAGTGCGATAGCAGAAATTGCACTACAGGAAGATGACCACGTTTACTTGCAGATTGCAGCGCACGGAGGATCGGCTCCGCCCTTGGCCATGGCCATGTTCATCAATATATCGTAGCTGCAACTTCACTAGTTCAAGATCACCGAAACGTGCCCCATAGTCCACTGCATAATAAAAAAATCAATTTCTAAATCACCTCGTGCCTCTAGCAAATAATGCACAATTTCCGCAAGTCGCGGCCATTGTTCTTGCGTGCATTCTGGGAACTCAATCCAACTGCATCCAAAAGCATTTTGAATAAGCCACTCCACTTGCTCCAGATTCAACTCCTGCAGCGCAGCACCCACCAATACATCGTTTCTTGTTCTCGTTTCCGGTGTACTCATATGTTCATCCAGCCAGTGTACCACGTCCCAATGTCCTTCATTGCCTGCCACATTTAGCAGTCCATTGCCCCACTCGATTCCTTCTTCAAGTGGCACCTCCATCTGCCTCAATTCATCCCACGAAACAAAACGATGTCGTTGGTCTTGTTCTAGTACCTGCAGTATTTGCAACTGTCCTCCTTTAGCCGCCACTTGCAGAATGTCCACATCGATCCGACAATTTGAAAAATGGTCCAACAACCACCGCACCAGTTCGATGCCACCTTGACGAATCGACTGCGCCATTGACTTGGAGAATATGTATTGGTAGTAGTGCGGTTCAGCATGTAAGAGTTTGGCAATACTCCATTCACTACTGTGAAGATCTCGTATACCCCGTTCCCATTGGAATTCCATGAGATCTAACGATCCAAACTGGCAACAGCGGTCGAGAGGGAAATCTTGGACGAGGAATTCCGAGACGATGAGGCCGACGATCTCCGGGGCGTTGGCCGTGGTCGAGAATTTGTCTTGCAGCACGAGACGGACAGCCGCGAGGTGCTGCATTCTCGTCATTTTGATACGTTTTAGATCTGTACAATAAAACAACATACTACATTTGCAGCAGTTGCAGATCAATGCTGCCCACTCTGGTGCGGTGCGCGTGGCGTCGAGGACAAGCAGGTTAGCAGCTGCCATGCGGAAAATGATCGTACTGATCTGGTAGCGAGAGGCTTCAGCTCAACGCTTGCGAACAATGGGGATGGTGTGGACCTTCCTGTGTAAGATTATGGACGCGTTGGGCTTCTCGTGGGATTGCAGGGCATCGATGTGGAACGGGCGCATTCTGCCTGCGCTGGAAGTGTACGTTGCGGAAAACGGTCATTGCCGACTTCCAGCACATTTCGTCGTTCCTTCTCATGCTCCATGGCCAACCAGTTCGTGGGACACTGACCTAGGAATGAAAATGTATGACATGAAGCAGAAGAGGACATATTTCCGTAAGGTTGGTCGCGATGCCGAGCGTTTGGAGGGCATGGGGTACTTGTTTGAGCTCTACGATAAGCCGTGGAAGGAGTACGTTGAGCCGCTGCTTCACATCTACGAGACGCTTTGTGGTGATGATGCCGTCCCTCCTCTGAGCTTCGTCATCCCATCGGAAGCTCCTTGGCCAAAGAGGATGTGGGGTTGGTGCAGGTAAGATCATGGTGCACAACCCACAGCACAGGAGGAAAACAGAGGAATCGTAGCTAAGCCATTTATGCTGGACGGAGGTCTGAAAGAGATTTTGGTACACTTTGACTTGTGGAAGTTTGTTAGTTTTGATTCCGAGCCTGCTCAAAGGGGTTTTTCTTTTCCAACTTCGACACCTGACGACAATTGTGATGGTGCAGGGGATATGAAGGCGTGCCATCTTTCGGTAGTGCGATTTCTGTTATCGCACTTGGTCCATCCAATTTGATGCTTGTAAACTCGTCAACGTGCCACTTCCTTCACCCTTGGCTTGCAGATACTCTACAAGAAGACAGAAAGATGAAACTACTGAGGAACTGTTCTCTAAGCTACGCTAAGAGTATAACAGTCCTCAGCGTCATCAGTGGTTATTTATTGAATTTTATGCGTTGCAAACAGTCCTGGCGCCAGCCGTTTCGAGCAGACACTCGCCATTTGTATGCGTCGCTCTCGTTTGCTACGACGGTACCACTCTGTGTCCCTTCCCATTTTCAGAAGCCTAAATCTCGTGTAAGTCACCAAGAAACCTCTCTGGCCGCCCACGGTACTACCCGTTTATGCTAGGTTTTGTATTGCCACCAGTCCATCGCGTTCCCGACGACCGGTCACAGAGGTCGCGAGGCTAAATTTCAGAAAAGGAGTGATGATCACTCACGCAGAGTGACGTGCCGAGTGATGATCACGGCTGGAGCAGCCACAGTGTGGGCTCCCGGCGTCCATTGGCCGCCTCAACGCAAATATAGTAGGTTAACCAGTCCCCATTGGCCGGTTAAAGCCAAAATGTCTAGGATGCGCAAGATTCAGGACGCTCCTCCGGCCTAGGGTTGTGCAAAAGTCATGGCGCACCCCCGCGTTTTGTTAGCGCTCGCACAAGCACTTCTGCCGTGCACAAGGCAAGATCTCCTGCTGTCAGGACTGAGTCTGCAGCGAAACTCGTTTGTACTGAGTACGAGCATTATACAGTTAAGGTATCCCGGTCAAGCTCGTCCTAGTTATCATGTTAGTGTTGTGGTGGTGCAGTGCAGAAGTAGCGCGACAGCTTGGTCTGCCGCAACCGGCAGCGGTGGGGATTCTGGCGACCTGGGGCGGCTCTGACCGAGCTGTGAGACGCGCGATGGTCGGCCAACGCGTCACTGCGTTGGATGCGACCCTCAGATCCGTAGATCCCTGCATGCCTACGGCTTTGCCGCGCGATGTCAGAGCCATCGCTACTGGTGGATACCACGCAGTGGCTGTATGCGTCCTGGTGTTTCCTCCCGGTGCAGCTTAGCCAGCCGCAGCGACAGCGGAACCGGAGCTGGTTGTTTTCGGCGACTGGGGAGTAGCTGACACACAACTCTTGAAGCGGCTCGATGTGGTTTATCGTAAAGATGCCGATGCGGGTGGAGTTGCCGCATTGGTACTCGTAGAAGACTGCATTTGGTCTACATGAATGATTGATAAACCGACTCATGTTGCCGCACTTGGCTGCATCGAGGAAAAGCTGCGGCCATCTGCCGTGGGGTGACGGATCTGTATCGGGTAGTCGGGGTAATCTCCGCGTTCCTTCTCGACCTCATCGATCAACTCGCCGTTGTTCTCGACGACGAACGCGTGCTTTGGTATCGATCGAGTCGATGCCACACCGATGCCGCAGGCCGAAGTAATGAGCTCCAGTGGGTATTCTTCGATGAAGCGATTGCCACAGCCGATGCCGTTGGGGCAGTTGCTTCTGTGGCACAACGCGTTTGTCCGGAAGTTGGTGCAGCATGAGCCCCCTCACCGACGCAGATGTGATGGCATCCGCAGTCCTCATAGTGCGGATAGTCGAAGCGGGGTGCATCCGAGGACACGCCAGCAAAGAAGTTCTCGTGAATAGGTGAAATCCCGGCTGGCCACGGCTCCACGACGACGACATCATGAACGCCACCAACTAGCGTCGGCCACGGCAGATCCATCGCTGTCCAGGAACCGCAATGCCACAGCCGACAAAACCACGCCCCCGTAGTCGGTTGCCGCAGCCAACGAAGCTACCACTTGCCTTGATTCGGATTCAGAGGGGTTCGAGCCGCCGACTTGCCACGGACGGATGCCACAGCGGCACGCCTTCAACGGTCGGAACGACCGATAACGTCGCTGCGAATGGTCCAGGTGGCTCAAATGCACAACGTCGTTTTGCTTGAGAATCTGCACCGGGCGGCTGCTACGCATGTTGGATCGTGCGAGCTAACCTTTGGGACGGCGACCTGATGAGAGGACGCGGCGACGATTTAGTGTGCTTCTCATAGCGACGGATCAAAGCGCCTCCACACCGCTGCTCAGAATATGCTGGTGGATCGGAGAGAAGGATTGCAGCTCCTCGTGGCGATCAGACATGAGAGGATACGACGGCGGCGGGCCATGAGCAGCTTTTGATTTCTGGATGCGAAGTGAGCGGCGAGCGAATACGACCGGTCGGAGGAGGCGACGACAGCGTCTGGGTTTTGGATGCGAGATGAATGGCGTCCAATGCTAGCAAAGACGGCCAGTCGGAGCAGGCGATCTGGGGAGGCTGCAGGAAGGCCATGGCGTATTCATTCTTCAAAATGATCCATATCGGTCTGATGAACGCGTTGGATGCAGAACTGGCTGACCAAATTCAAGACGGAGATCGCTCTGCCTTCCGCGACATGGACGAAGCTCCGCGCCTTTGTCTCCAATGAAAATCCACCGCCAACAACCAACATCACCATCGAGATGTGCGTCGTCGCCATCAAGGAGACCATCAGAAACATTCGAGTTGACCTGATCGACTACGATTATGCTGACAGTATCAACGACGTCATCAGCATGCTCGACAAGTTGGATCAGCAACGCCGAAACAAGTTTGTGTTCTCACTTACGCTATGGAAGCCGAAGAAGTGCTCGCTATCGGATATGTGGGCGTTCGAAGTGGGAAAGGCGTACTGTTTCACGAGAGTTCACGGTCTCCGCCTGTATTACGAACTGCCGCAATGAAGTTCGCAGCTCCAAAGCAGCACTTCTGTGGTGGCCGTCGATGTTTCATCGACCGCTGGACGTGGTCTTGAGGAACTGACGTCGACTGTAGGACGCGAGAGCTGGCAACCGCGGAGTTGATGGCGACGAAACCCCAGCATCATCTGCGAGCGGCAATGACGATGCGCGGTCGACTGGAGATGCCAACGACCTTAATTTATCGCTCAAGAAGCGAGATCGGGGAGCGAAAAATGTGGCGAGCAACTAGTCAGTTGGGGCGTTCATGCGCCTTGCAACAAAAGGTGATATGGCAAACAGAATGAGTTCAACATGATGAGAGCATGCCGGCATGCGTGCACATGAAAAATATAAAAAAGTTGCATGATCAGCGTGTCAGTGTTATGGATACAAACAATATTATTTTAGAAACCACAAAAAGCTACAGATACACATACCTAATACGCGGCGAAAGATTCCACAGCATCCGAGCGGTATGACGAAGGCCTTTACTGGGCCGTTCGGTCGGGCTGGGGGACGCGGAACAAGGATCGCAATGGTACTGCGTACGTTCGCCATGGGCCGCACCAGAGCTCGCCATTTTCGTGTTTTGCGGCTGCGGAGCGCGGATGCAAGATTCAAAATCGGCGGCGATCATTAATTGTCCAACCAATAACTCGAAGAGCAGCACAGAGTGTAGAGCCGACCGACTGTTGAGATGGCGCCTTCACGACGGTCTCTAGTAGTCTACGTACGGCGACGCGAAGAAGATGGATCGGAAACCAATGGCCAACCACCTCCAAAGCTTCCCAGACTACTTATTCGCCGACGTGGGGCTACCTGGTCGGCCGAAATAATTCCCGAGCCGTCAGGTCAACAAAACACGCGGCGGCTAACTGCCAATGCAATTGCTGCCCATAAATATCGCGCTTGGCTCGCAGAAGCGATTCAACGTAATTTCGACCGTGTTTACTCCCTGACGAGCTTTCCGATATCGACCGTGACTACCAGTTAGTCGTTCCGTCAAGTGATCGGGTAGAGGAATTACCAAGACGGCACTGAAGAAAATGCAATCCTACCAAATGGAAGACGCCGCATGTGCTGTGTGTGAGATTCTTAAAGAGGCTACAAAGATTAAACGCAAGCCGCTAACGCCCGACCTCGTCAAGGTATGTTTGCAGTGAAGGATCAATTCCAATAAGGAACTGTCGTTAACGTGGGTTTTGGCGCGAATGGGTGAAGAAAATGCAAACACGACTACACATCCCTACGAACGCAAGCATCGGATAAGCTATTGTCGACCAGTACGACGCATCGACTGTTGTAGCTGATCTCAAGGGCCAATTACTGTACCCCCTGGTAGGCAGCTAACTTTCAATACTCTTCCGCGTTTTTCCTAACAGAAATGTTGCCGTATTATGAAGCTATCACGTCGAACAGCAACGACGAAGTGTTCATCGATATCTGTACCGAATGCGAAGAAAACCTGGGATCTAAAACAACTTCAGGTCCTCCCGTTATGGCAATTGCAAACGGCAATTATATCGGCTGGATGCCGCCGCATCTTGATGGCCTGAGCCGGACAGATGAACAATCCATCGCTCTTGTGGTTCCATGCGTCTCGCTGTCAACACTAACTGGTGGCAGTTGCAAAGTAGTGAAATCACACCACTACATCGTGAAAAACACCGAAGGACCTGTGTTGGAGATGCTTCCACGAGATTTAACTGGGAGAGTGCGTGTCACCATGGTGGGTGCAATGACATCTGCGCAGCAAGCAGCATGTAGACGTCGGTACGAATTAAACGTACCATTGTGTCACCAAGCGCTCGCGTTTTTGGTAGAGAACAACCCGATGTACAAGCAAGAGATAGACCGAGTTCGGTCAAACGGCGAGCAAGCGTTTGTTGATGCCGCGAGGACGTCTGTGGTGATCGATCGGACTTCTTCTTCCGAAGTACCGATTCAAGGAGATGCCATCGAACGCGGATTGCGCGATAACAGCACTTATAGCACGTTTGGTTCAACTATTGAAGACGGTAGCAGCGAAGTGCTAGAAGAGATATCGGTCCCGAGCTCAAAGATTGTGCTTCAACAAACGGATGCCACGACGGACATTTTAGTGAGGAAGTCCACGGCATATGCAAATGTCAAAAATTGGGCGACTGTGACACAAATGTTTCCGCTGCTTTTCCCGGGTGGCTGTGGCGGTCCCGGCGAAAAGCGATCTCGGAAACTCTCGCTCCGGAAATGGATTCTGCGGTGTCTTTCGCTGGTCGGCCATCGATTCGAGCGCCATTACGCCTTCTTGCTACTGGCATTCGATTTTCTCGCCGTGAGGAGTGCTAGAAAATCTCTACGTGAAGATGAAGTTGTCTACAGCTGCATTGGCGGCCGGTACTATTACGACTAAAACGTCACTTAATTCCGTGAAATACTGTAATCATCTTTCTCATGCAAACGCCCACGGGTTACAGGCTCAGCCAGTTCCGGAGTCTGTGAAAAGATTGTCGGTGTGCGCAAAGGGCTAAACACAAGCGAAGGAGCATACTTCGGATCAAACCTGAGTCGAATGCGGGTGAGACATGATTTGTTTGGATATCTCCAGGGGTTTGGAGCGCTACAACTATTCTTTACTATTTCGCCAGACTCCAGCGGAACTTACAGCATCGCTGTAAAAAGCGGTGCCGTCCCGAAGGTGGCAATTGATTCAGCAAATCTTGCGATGCTACCGTCTCGCGCCGAACGAAAGAGGATAGCCGGGAGTCACCCCATGCAGTGTGCTCGCTACTTTGAGCGAGTCGTGGATGCAGTGATAGAAGATATTCTTGGTTGGGATACGGCACTGGCGAGGCCAAAACGGGGCGGTGGTGTGTTCGGAGTAGTTCGAGCTTTTGGCGGAGCAGCTGAAACACAGCAAGCCGGCGACCTCCACGCCCACTTCGCTGTGTGGTTGCACGGATTCCCTCAATCGTCGGGGAATTGCACGACCAGTTATCTATGAATGGCCCTTTCCGCGAGAGAGTACTTCGATTTGCTGATACGGTCATCTCCACGAAGTTGCCGGCACTACCAGAGCGCGATACTTGTCCTGCGCCCTGTCGAGGACATCTCAATTCGGTAAATGCTGGTATTGAGGCCTTTCGACGCCCGTTGCCCGGACATAAGCCTTCCACAACTTCCTCATGTTCACGGTGCGAAAAATTCTGTGATAAAGATTTGATCAATGCGGGTATTGATCACCTTGCAGCGCTGGATGAGGTGACAATGTCGCCAGATTTCGAAGACTATCTGAAGTGCCGATCAGCTTCCAGTAAACCTCTCAGAAATGCTAGCCCGGAACTCGAAGGTAGTGTTGCTATCCGCGACGTCCAGGTGCACTACTGGACGCACTCAAAATCTTGCTTCAAAGTACGTTCCTGCTGAATGGGCACATTGTTTTTATTCTAACTGTGATCACCAACGTGTTTCCTAGATGACGTCTCGGACACCTCGCGGATCAGTTTGTCGATTCGGCATCGATGGCGGCACTGTATCTGCGTCGAGAATCAGCATTCTGGTTCTCTTATAACGCCGTTCACATCGACGCCACAAAACTTCTCGAGACAGTAACAAGCGCGCAAGAAGTGACGATTTCGTCTTCTCAAATTTTAGGTGGAAAGCCTCCTCATATTCGTGCGGTGGGATCGACGCTGTTTCGCTATTGGAATCGAGAAAAAACACTAGAACATGTGTGGTTTGCAGAGGTGTGTGAGCACTATCGGAGTGGAAAATCAAGGACAGCCAGCACAACTGCAGATTCGATGGGCATGAGCTCTCAGCTTGGTGGATTCATTGCTGCCGATAGACGAAGTGTAATAGTTCTATCAGGGCGGCCATTGCCGGATTTATCGAACGCTCCCGATGCGCCATCTCGAGACTTTTACTTTTGCACATTACTGACGCTGTTTCGACCGCACCGCCGTCATGAATTCGTTCCTATCGGAGCGGATGCTGAGGCTCAGTACAGAGCATTCATTGCGTCTGGCAAATCCGATGCTGTTACTGCCTGTCAACTGTTTGAACGTCATTGGGCAGAGTTTTACATGAGCCAGAAGTCGTCAAACCCAGATGTGCTCTCCCCGAGGAAGAGCTACTGCGAAGTCACCCCGAAGACGACTGTCGTTGGTGTGGTCACAATGACGACGATGATTTCGATATCAACAGTGAAGACGACACGTCCGATATTGACAGCGACGGCGAAATGAACCAGCCCTTTTCCGTTGTCGACCCCAGCGTCTCTCATTCTCTTGAAGTTGCCCGCGAAATTGTTTCGACTTCGCCTAATCTACTGGAACTTGTGAACTCAACCAGCGAGGCATACCCTCAAATACGTGGTGTCTGTGAAAACGCGATGCCAAATGGCGCTGACGTGGATGTTTTTTAAACATCTTGGTCAGCCGCAGCAAGCGGAGTTGGCAGTTCGTCAACGGGACACCGGCACCTCCGATCTAATCAACGCTTTTCCTGATCTACCTACCAGACTAGCCAGATTTGAAGAGTGCTTTGAGCCTGTCCCGTGGCGAGACGCAGCACACTGTGATATTGCTCCGGCAGACCTACAAGATTTCCCACGCATCAGCGAAGTTTCCCTAGCATTTAGACTTAATTTTTGGCAGCACGTGGCTTTCGAGGTGGTGGCTCGCCATCTTCTCTACGCTTACCTAAAAGACGTCGAGGAGGCGTCGGTCTCTATGACCGCTTCCGACCGCCAGCCGTACAGGCTCCGAGAGCAGTTGATAGCCTGTTTGGGCGGGGAAGCTGGCACTGGGAAGTCGACAGTGATTCACTCGCTGCTCATTTTTGTGGAAAGATGGGGGCGCAGCGGGTCCGTCGAGACCATTGCATTCACCGGTGTAGCTGCATTGAACATTCGAGGGAAAACTATGCACTCGTCTCGGAACTTAAATATTTCTAGGGAAGGCCAGCGGAGCCCGGCAACGATGCAGATGAAACAAGACTTCGCCAAAGTGGTAGTGACAATTGCGGACGAGATCTCGATGACAGATGAATCGCTGCTAGGGAGCACCGATCTCGCCTCAAGGGGCATGTCTTCAAAACCTCACATTCGAATGGGGGAAAGCACACTGTTCTTTGTGGAGACTGGTTTCAGATTCCGTTCATTGGAGGAAGGCCATGTACGTAGCCATTCCATCGATTGCCAAATTACTGCCGAGCTTATCTAATCTGTTGCTATGTTGTCTAGGTTACATACCGCCGGAGGGAACCGCAAGCAAGTACTGCCACGCCGGATACGACTTGTATAGTAGCATCAACTTCGTCGTGTTTCTCACTGAAAACATGAGGGCCAAGACGGATCCGCTGTACGCCAGCATTTTAGCGGGACTGCGATGGGGAAAAGTGTCCTCTGAGAATTTGAGGCGCCTCAATGCCCGAGTCTCCCAAGTATCCGTTCCGACCGAACCATATCTATCATTCTATAGACCGTTCGTTGTCGCAACGAACAAGACTCGCTGTGCTATCAACAACATAATGACGTTCAAGGTTTCTGCAGCAAGTGGGCAACAATTGTACGCGTTCACGGCCGAGACGTCTTCACAATCAACGGATATTTTCGACAAACTCGTCAACAAGAACGACGACCTCACCGATCGAATCCCCATGCGCCTATATTCTTTCGTTGGCATGCCAGTTATGGTGACACGGTGCCCACCGCAGTTAAAGGACATCGGCGCGGTCTACAACGGCACCATCGGGACGATCGTTGGCTACTACCCTCCCATTGACGAGGCCTCCGCGGTACTCCTGGAGACCGAGAACGCAAGCGTAACCAGCCCATCACAGCCACCACGGCTGATACTGCTGAAACTTCACGAGTGCGACAGAATCTTCGCGCCCGGGTTCGATCCAGGTGTCATCGGCATTCCACCCGTATCGGCTTCTGTCAGCTTGAAGAAGTTGGGCAACCTGAGGCAGGCTTCCATCACAGCTCGACAGTTCCCAGTCGTTCCTGCATTCGCATGCACCACAGAAAAGTTACAGGGAAAGACTTGACCAGATGGAGCTGTAGTCACGCACCTGAAGCGCCATGGCGGCGTGCCTCCACAGACCTTGTACGTCGCTGTATCACGAACCAAGACAATAAATACGCTCACTCTGACGCAGCCACTCACACCGGAGAGTATCGCCAAATTCCAACCCGATGCGGATGCTGCAGCAGAGATGAAGCGGCTCATATCCATGATCTCCGAACCACCATATATTTCAGAGTCTAAGCGAGCGATCTTCACTCAGTGGGAAGCAGAGCAGAACAACAATTAGGTGGCGTCATAAACAAACCAGCACACACGACGTCTTCCTCAGCGCGTTGCTACACCTTCCAGTAACTGGGGATTTAAGCAGCAGCACCAGTGCCACCACTCCAGCCCCATTGCAAGATCTTTTGTTGTGAAAGATCTTGCAATGGAAGGATCGCAATGCTCAACAAGTTAGTTTTTGAATGCTTATTATTATGCTTATTATTACGAAAAAATCTCAGTAGCTAAGAGACATTGCACGCACAGCGAAGCGGGCGTGACCCAGTTAGCAATGCATACTCAAAACAATTTTGCCTGACCGGGTGGCAAACTATTAGTTTAAATCGAGAGTGATGCCTATCACTAGCCCCACTTCTTGAATAGGCATCGTCGGATCTTTCGCGCCTCTCTATCCAATGATTCAACGATACATTTGACGCCGCAGACCTTTACCTTCTCCTTCAGTGAATCATGCAGTTCTCCCAAGTATTCGTCACCGCTCAGTTCTTCCGGAAGACAGTGGATATCGAACGCATCGTAGTATCTCCCAGCATAAACGTGAATGACCTCAACTGGGCAGTCACGCACTCGATACACACGGGAAGGTCTATGCCCAAACGGAACAAAGTTCACGACAATCATGCGCTTGACCTTGAACTGCTCCTTGTACTCATTGGCCTGTTTCGCAGCCTCGGCGATATTATTTTTCCTGCTACGTCCGCCTTGAGGTTGAATCCTAATGGCGAAATCTCGTTTCTTTTGGTGATGAGAATGTCTGCTCTCGTTTGGCTGTCTGGGGATTTCGCTTCGAGGTTGCCATGTGTTTGATGCGACGTTGCTAAAATGTCCCGGATTGTTGCATACAGTTCAAAGTGATATATGGACTTGCTCGGACCCTCGTCATTCTGTAATGTAGCGAGAGGAAGCTTTTATCCTTGGACGGTAAATTGAAAAGTGTATTGATATTTACTTGCCTAGGGTTTGTTTTCCTACTTCTGCTGCTCTGCTGCAGCCAGTCAATTAAGAGTAAACCTGAGCTACCTCAATTAGCAAGTAAACTTGAATATGCATATCAACTCGACCTCGCTGAGGTCATGATCATTGAGTAAACCTCCATGACCTCATTGAGGTCGTAAACGGAGTTCAACTCCGTTACACATTCTGCCCGAAAGAGTGCAATACAACATCGGGGTGCACGTATTGAAGAGCAGCGGAAAGTAGTGCCAGCGCGTCCGTACAATCCACCGCCTGTTTAATCTCCCGAGCAGGTTGCGCCTCAACGCACACGCGATGCATCATGGGGAAACAACCTTCGGCGTGCTGCCTCGGCAAGCAGCTGTCGCTGTATTTTGCTCCGCCGCCACAACCCCCATGTTCAATAGTTTCTTAAGGCGTGGATCGTTTGCACGGACCCCGTGGTTTTCCGCCAGTACTTCTTTCAGAGCACCCCACTCCACGCTGCTCAGCTCGTCCAGATCCCTTTGTATACGTTGATACGTCCAGTTCCAGGGCGACAGGTAATCAGAAAAGTCGTGCACTATGAACCAACGCTTCCATTCGGCCACCTCCATTTTCCAGTTGCTACATTCAATCGTATATCCAATCATTGAGCCAAATACGCCAGGAGGGCCATTGGAATACCGCATGATTTCCAACTGAACACAATCACGAAATTTGTAGCGCGGCTCGATGAGCTTAAAGAATCCACGCATTTGGTCAGGTGAAAATGCTTGCATTTTAATCACGTCGACAACATTGTAGGGGCTTGACAGCGCGTCTCCACGGTATTGGAGATGGAGGCTCAGCAACTTATGGCTTCCGACTCCAAGAAACCCACGTAGGTAACGCATTTCCATCTTCCATTTCCGAATTACGTTGAGGAAATCGGTCAGCACCTCAGTATCACGGAAAAGATTGTCCATGTCATCGACCACGAGGTAAAACCCAGACGAGAAGTGCCGTGCAACCAATGCCACGTACATCTTTGAGTCAGTACAACTGCTCTCCGCATCAACAGCTTTCCCTAAGGTGTTCCAAAACGCTGTTTCATCCGTCATGTCCGCCTTATTCAGTTCAATATAAACAAACTTGGTGGTCAACTCGGTGCTGATCCAGGCGCAAATTTCGCAAGCAATCGTCGCTTTCCCGAACTGTCGAGGACCAAAGAGCACAAACAAGTGCGCACCATCGCTCGAGAAGCCTCGCTTGATCTTCTCAAAAGCAGCAATACTTTATAATGGAACGCGATACTGGTCGTTTCTGACTGGTCCGCTGATGGCAAGCAGGTTCGGGTGAATTTTGGCCTTCTTAAGCATAGGTTGAGCGATCGTCTTCATGAACAGGTCACCAAGTTCTTCCAAAGATCTCGAACCGAGCACGCTAATTTGCGGTACAACAACACCACTGCCTCTGGAAGCCTTCACCAGCACGTTCACTGGGCCCTCCCCCTGACCGCTTTCTGCTTCTCTACAGCGGTTCGTTCCACTTCCTTCGCAGACAGCCCCGTATCCACGAGCTCAGCCCCTGCACTCAGTTCCATGAGTCATTGGCATGCAGCTTCATGAAATCATCGGTACGCGTCTCTCCTTTCTTCACCTGGTTCTTCGTCAGCAGACACGACGTGGCCCACGTTGAATCGTCCTTCATCTTCTTCGTCAAGTACGGCTCCAGGTCCTTGGCGTCACATGTGATCGAAGCCGGATTCGCCTCCTTAATTGCCTTCTTCAGCGCGAAAACGGATGTACCCTCATCGATCTCCACCTCGAACACGGTGGTCTCTCCGACAACGGCGCAGAAGACCTTGATGCTCTCCATCTTCGGAATGAGCCAAGTCTTCTAGTAAAACCTGATGCCAAACGACCAAGTTCTGAGGCATTTTAGCACAACGGCGTCGAAAATTTAAAATAAAAATCAGGCATGCTGCACCTCGCTGTCGTCGACCTCGTCCTACAGGACAAGGTATCGACCAGCACCAATGTCCCGGAGACTGTCGGCCTTATCGTCTCAGAATTGCTCGTCCAAGATTTCCCTCTTGACCGCAGCTGCCATTTTGGGTCTTTGGATCTTGGAATTCCAGTGGGAAAAGGGTCTACGAGATCTTCACAGCACTCAGTGGAGTGTTGCCAAACTGCTGCATACTGAACCACACTATTACCATTATGTTTTCTCCAAGTCCATGATCAGTTCAATTTGTTGGGGTCGCATGGAGTTGGTTCACTTGTTGGACCACTTTTCAGAAGTGGTTATCGACGTGGACATTCTACCCCGATTACAAAACAATGGCTTCGTGAATGATGATCCGATCCAACATCAATATTGCACAACATTGGCCATGGATCATGCTGCTGGAAATGGCCACCTCAATATCGTCAAGTGGCTCCACGCTCATCGCTCCGAAGGGTACACGGCGAAAGCCATGTGCATGAGGCTGCTATCCATGGCCACTTGGAAGTCGTGCAGTGGGTGCACGAGAATCGCTCTGAAGGATGCTTGTCGTTTACAGTTGATGAGGTGGTTAATGTGAGCTTCCGTGCAGCGCGACATTTAATCCAAAGGAGCTCGGACTCTAGCTGTCAACAGAAACCTGTAGACGACGAAATATATAGGACGATCGTCCAGTGGCTGGTGTTAAACCGATCCGAGGGCTACACTTCGGTTGCGATTGATACTGCGGCTGCAAACGGTGCTCTGGAAATGTTGGAATGGTTGCATGTACACGCCAGCTCAAGCCGCAAGACGACAAGTATTAATGACGCTGCAACCCATGGCAAGTTTGAAATCGTTGAGTGACTACATGAGAAAAACTATGGTTGCACAACCGAAGCAATGGATGGAGCAGCGGGCAAAGGCCATTTGGAAATTATGCAGTGGCTGCATAGCAATCGCGGTGAAGGTTGCACGGACGAAGCGATGGCACGCGCTGCTCGTTACGGGCATTTAAATGTGGTGAAGTGGCTACATGCAAACCAGTTGGGGGAGACTGGAATGTGCCGATCATGCAAGCAGCGAGTAGAGGACATCTCGATGTCGTTAGGTGGTTGTTTCCTTATCTTGTACCGGGCGATGAAGAACTGATGTCGGCTATAAAGAAGGCCGTCAACTCTTACGATTTCGAAGTTGCGCTCTTCCTTCGCTCACATTCATCGAAAAACCACGAATGGAGAATGAACCAAAGATTCAACGGCATAAATCACGACATTCGAGCCTGGCTGGAGGAGCAGTTCAACATTGTTTGAGAATTGTTTGTTCTTAACTGTTTTTTTGTTCACCGCGCTCACTTACGAGCATTTATTGGGTAGTCCGAGTATATCTCGTAAGCAATTAATGAAGTTTCCTGCATAGCGAATAGAAGCTTCACGGACCTCAAACTGTGCTTTGTCGGACAGATCCAGGTCCGTATGGCAAACTCTTGCACAAAACAATCGCGAGACCACCACCACTCGCTCTCCACTCGAATCGTTTTTCACGTAAGAGGTAACCAGCATGGCAGCCGTAACATCTCGTCTTACACGTTCGAGTGGACGATAAGGATACAACTTGTCTTCGTCCACAAAATCCGTTGATGCCACGGCGTAGTTATCTTCGTCGTCTTCACCGGAAAACTCTGCAAACTGAACCAAGTTGGAGTCCAAGAGTGCACCGTCAGCAGTTTGCGACACTAGTCGCATCTGCACGACACTGTCGTCGTTGAGATCGTCATCCTCTCGGATTGTAATGTTGCCTGAGGTCTCAGAAATGATAATCTCCGCATTATAAGCAGCTTGGAGCACTGCATCAAACACAGCTCGGACTCCGCCGTGTACTCCACACAGTGGGGTGATTTCAAAGCGACCAACGCAGAAATCTCCCTCATCCGTCTCATATCTTTCCTCTTGGAAATACGGAGCAGTGGGGCGAATCCCGTGGCTGCGAGCACACAGAAAACTCTTGGCTTCCTTTAGCTTTGGGCCTCGAAGTCTCCTCAAAACTCGCTGACGCTCCTCTCGATCGACGCCCAAACAAATCTTGGTCTCCATTGGTCGTAGTCCACTCATGCCGTGCATCGTATGCCCCGACAATAAAGCGTGGACTTGGGCCATTGCAAGGTGCTGCTCGTTGATCGAACCCCGTAGCGCAGAGTTCTCCATGGTCTTGACAATGAACGAGGCCTCATTCTCCTGCGTCTTCACTCGCAATTTGATGATCTCCAACTGTTTCTGCAGCTCCTCGATCTCATGTTGCAACGCCGACTTTTGTTCCTTTCGGATGGTGTTGGTGGCTTTGCGTTTCTTGTAATTGCGCTTCTTCTTGCTGCATT
Source organism: Phytophthora quininea (assembly GCA_011947345.1). Classification (NCBI taxonomy): domain Eukaryota; phylum Oomycota; class Peronosporomycetes; order Peronosporales; family Peronosporaceae; genus Phytophthora; species Phytophthora quininea. Next base: position 16,190 of record JAAVTG010000167.1, read on the forward strand.
GAGGTGGGGACGACGTTGGAGACGACAGTGGAGTCACTGTTGGGCCATTGATCGAAGCGAGAGATGCTTCGACGGGGGTGACGTCCTCCCACTCGTGCAATTGCCGACAGCTCATTTGGTAGTCGAAACGCAAAAGAACTTTGCCGACACACAAGCGATCCGATGAACGGGTCCCGTACACTGATCTGCGATTACGGGCCAAAGTGTCCTGTTCGTGCGCGATTCATAGTACATTCCTGTAAGATCGTATATATGTGACGTGAAATGAATAGTTTGATAGAATTTGCAGTGCTGTGATTGCATTTCCCTAACAAAGAAGATCGGCAAGGTCGATCTTATTTGTCAGGTATATAGCTGCACTTGCAGTCTTCAAGGTCGAAAGTGCTACTTATCTGGTCGACCTGGTGCTGGGGAGCCCCACGTTAAGTATTATAACTTGCTGGCGCGTTAAGATCGGGCTGTGGGTTTTGATTGCCGCTGGGAACGGCGAGTCGATAAACTGGGGCTACCAGCCTGGTAGTAGCAATCGGCGGGTGTCTTTATGTTTTCTCCACACTGATCGAAGCAACTTTCATCTACTTCCATTTGTATGGACGTAGTACTGGTCCCAAACTATGTCTAGAACTTTGGTTGAGGTCATCCTCGGCCACAGCGATTCTCCACATCACATTGACGTTTGGAGCTGCCTGCAGTAGGGACGTAGTTTCTTGTGTTTGACGCCAGCGACTGCCCTTGGCCTTGTGCAGCGACTTGGGTCATGCAGCGAGGAGGAACTACTGGATGATCATGTTGTTGCGATACAGCCACTAGACTCAGTACCCAAAGTGATGCGAATTAATTTTCTCCACCTTCATGGTTCAAGCTTTCCCTAGTTATACTTTTCATCCGCGTGCCGCCAGTGCTGTGGGTTATTCGCCACGATCCTACCCAGACCAACGCCCCACATCTTCTCCGGCCAGGGAGCTTCTGACGGGATCGCGAATTCCGGAGGAGGGACGGCATCATCACCACAAAGCGTCTCGTAGATGTCGAGAAGCGGCTCAACATACTTCTTCCACGGCTTATCGTAGAGCTCAAACGAGTACCCCATCTCCTCCAAACGCTTGGAGTCGCGACCAATGTTGCGGAAATATGCCCCCTTCTGCTTCATGTCATACATTTTCATTCCTAGGTCAGTGTCCCACGAACTGGTTGGCCATGGAGCATGAGAAGGAACGACGAAATGTGCTGGAAGTCGGCAATGACCGTTTTCCGCAACGTACACTTCCAGCGCAGGCAGAATGCGCTCGTTCCACATCGATGCCCTGCAATCCCACGAGAAGCCCAACGCGTCCAGAATTTCTCGGTCATGAGCAACCTGCTCGGGAAAAGTTCCTTTGGATCGCATATCTCCTACGGTTATTCCTAGCGGCACCCCCACGCCTTCTCTGGCCATGGTGGACAAGAAGGAACAACAAACGAGCGTTCCACGATGCAGTGGCGGAACACATTGCGATGCGCTATTAATGACGGGAGAATCTTGTCTCTCCAGTCCCGCTCAGCGATCGACTCAAAGCAGAAGCCCATTGCTACCAGCTCTTGCTTTGACGCCTCCACTTGCTTAGCATACTGCTCGCTCCAACGAATCCGATTGACTAGCCCCCAAGTTTCAACCCCCAGGACAGCTTGGGCCACGACTCATCTCCGCTCGGCACTACAAATTCTTGTGGGACGTCCAAATGACCATGCAGCGTGAAAAAGTGGCGGAAGGCGGGCATGATGCGCTTCCCCACCGAACGTCCAGGGGTTCTCGATAAAGTCTAGAAATCTTAGTTCTTCCGCAAACTCGACGGAAACAGTATTCTGCTTAAGCTTCCAGCGAACTCGGTTGACCATTGCTCCCAGTCGGCAACCCCACAATTCCTGAGGCCAGCGACTGTCATTCATGGGGACGACAAAAGCTCGGGGTACATCCGTATCCCCCTCCATCTCCTTGTAGACTTGTAGTGCAGTCAAAGTCTTGACCTCCCCCTCTGAAGGTTCAGACTTTTGTTCGTGTCGCCCGCGTCTCCACGCTTCTCAACTGGAAGGACCGTATCAACCCCACTGTCCGCCACCGTTGAGCTGAAGCCTTTCGCTACCAGATTAGTATGGACCCTAGACGCACGACAACGATCAATCACCAACCGAAGCGCTGACGCTTGCCCAGGACACCACACGCGTCGTGTTGAGCGCAGCACCAGAGCCGACAGCATTGTTTTAGTCAACAAATCTGCAACTACTGCAAATTTAGTCGGTATCAAAATTTACCCTCCGGACATTTGATTGTAACCTGGAAGAAGAAGCGGTCGTCTCTGTTGATTGTGCTAGTGCGCTTGCAGATCGAGTGTTTTACCGCTTGAAGATCCGATTCATTCAAAGTTTGCCCAACAAATGTTGAGGCTTTGCGGCCCTTCCTTAGTTGTCGCTAACGAGCGTACATCGGTTGGTTTCACAGTAGGAAGATTGTTGTTGGTAAGCTCATCTACTTGGGAGTCGATCAGCTCGTCATCTTGCCGCTTGAAGAACTTGAGCAGTCTACTCTTGCGATCCCCGCCGAGGATCTATTGCTACCAATCGACCATGGACATGTTCGCGGTTTCGACAACCTTCAGTCGGCAGCCCCCAATTCTGGTGGCCACGGACTGTCGTCCGTGGGGACAACAAAGCTTCGCAGCACTTCCGTGTCCCCCTTTTGCTCCTTGTAGACGTGTAGTGCAGTCAAAGCCTTGACCTCCCAGTCGCGCATTCGACCGCCACTGCCTGTGTCCGTGTCATCTGCGCGTCCGTTCTCTAGTTTCGGAAAGTCCGCACCTTCCCCACCGTCCGCTAGCGTTGAGCTGAAGCCTCTCACAGCCACAACGGTGCAGGGCTTTGGCGAACGACGATCACCGACCACCAACCGAATCGCTGTCGCAGCCGAGGGACGCCACGCGCGCCGCAGCCGAGTCGCCAGCATCTGAGTTCCATAGCTCGAACCTACAACTGCTGCAGATTTACGACTTTCATTCTTCTTCTAACCACAAGAGCTCTCCTTCTCCCTTCCGATGATTCTGATGTCGTGGACCCACCAAGGATTTCGTCGACGTTGACGAGTGGGTCTGGTTTCTGTGTGACTTTGCACAGATATAGGAGCTAGTGACTGGATTGATGAGTCTTCGTTTGTTGAGCTACAATCAGTAACTCCTCCAAAACATAGTCAAGCGAGTTTTGAAGCCATAGCTCCCCAAAGATCGCTTCTCATTCCGAGCCGACCACACAGAAGCTCGGGGGCTGCAGGAAGTAATGCCACGTAACGGGAATGAGGCGGTGATCGCGATCATCGACAAGCTCGTGGACGGAAGACAGCAGTGGCTAGCGGACCGTGGAGCATTTATCGACATCGGCGATGTACGTAGTTTAACGGTTTTTCGATTGAATATGATTTCTCAGAACGAACATTTTCCAGGGCGTTCTAAGAGACTCAGAGTCTCTTGAGAAGTATCTTCAAAAGGAAAACATCAATATTCCAGAGGCAAGTTGTAGTGAAGTTGCTTTTTTTTACTGAGTACGGAATGAATAGGATGAGCTCACGTCCATGTGGACGGTACTTGGTGACGAGTGTATTGTCGGGACTGACGTCAACGATACTGATCGGGTACGGAGGTATGATGTTATGTAGTGTAAATAAGGATTAATTGTGTTTGTATAGAGTGGCAGGACTGCACTACACCGGGCGGGCGAGTTCGGCAACACGGAGATCATTCCACTGTTGCTACAGTATGATGCCGACATCACTGCTGAAGACAATGTATACCTGCTGTGTTGGTAGATTGGTGTCAATTGTTTGGTACTGAGATGTGTTCCTATTGATTGTTTGGGTGGGATAATAATGAAGGCCGGGATGACTGCACTTCATGTTGCAGCAATGTATAACAACAGCAAGGCTGTGGAATTACTTTTGATTGGAGGAGCTGACATCGACGCTGTTGGTTTGGTAAGCTTCCAGCTAGAGAAATGTTGTAACATTTCTAACGGTATGCGGTTTGAATGCAGTTTGGCGAAACTGCGCTGTACCTTGCAGCGCGTAGTGGCTTTGTTGAAATAGTTGAGGTATTGCTAGACCGTCAAGCCAAGATTAACACTGACGATGAGGTGAGGTGTCTGTAGTTTTAGTGAAGTATCTGTTAGTTTATTCGTGCGGGAATTCATATCATTTGCGGTTTGTATTGGCTTTTAGGATACCTCCGTGTTAAGTTTGGCAATTGTGTCGGGAGAGTTGGAGACAGTAGCGCTGTTGTACGAGCGAGGCATTGATGTTAGGCTGACTAAAACGGTAAGCCAGGTATCTTCTTTCTGCTCTGTACTACACATAATAACTGTATCTGCTGGACAGGCGAATCAGCGTCAGAATACGCTTGTTCGTGTGGTCGAGTCTGTGCTGCTTAATCTTCGCGAAAAGGTCGCCATCTCGCGTATATTAATCTCGAAAGGATCGATCCCCGCCAAATTACTTTTGTCTGAAAAGGAATGTCTGGAACACTACCAACTGGGCCTGGTTGAATGCTGTAATGTTTGGCGTCAGTGTTTCGACGAGCAGAAATCCCTGGCAGAAATCCCGCTAGAAGTCATCCAAGACGGAGAATATGCAGTCAGTATCTATTGCGCTGACCTGTCAGGAGAACCAGTTTATCGCAGCAAGGTTTGCATCGTCGGCCCGACAACATGGGGAAGTCAAGTTTGATTAAGTCGATCTGTGACGAAGTATCCTCGCCAGTAGATATTTCTGATCGTACAATTGGAATCGATCTGTTCCCATTGAGATTAAAAGCGAGTGGCGCTGTTCACGAAGTTACCTTCTGGGACTTTGCGGGTCAAGACATCTACAAGGTCGCGCACGCGCTTTTCTTTCGAAGCGGACGCTTTATTTTGTTTGTCTCGACCTTCAAGTGTACGCACAGACTCTGAAGAAGAAAGGGTTTCTATCAAAGAACGAACGAGATTCTTTCGTGAGCTGCTTCTTTGAGGAAAGCGTCTTGCGTTGGATAAGGCTGATCCAGCTTAGCCATCCTGATGCACGGTTTAAAATGATTGGGACAAAAGTTGATTGTATATCAACTGAGGAGCTGGAGTTGATTCGGAAGGACGTCGATATTCAACTCTGCATGTTTTTAGAAGAGTTGAAGGCATCTGAAAAGATAACCAGTGATGTTTGGAACGCGCTCGATACTGAATTCCAACAACTGGAGGCGACGAGTATAAAGACAGAGCTATGGATTGACCAGGCGCGCCAATTCGTCAAGGGTGTAATTTTTGAGAACCCTGAGTGGGGTTTCCGCATGCCACCCCAATATTCGAAATTCCTCACGCATATATTTGCGAAGAGGGCAGAGGTTGCAAAAGCCACACCAGAGCGGCGTGTAGAGAAACTGATCACGAAGGTCGCCGATTTACACGGAGAATTTACGCAGCTATATCCCGATTTTAAGCTTAACATGAGGGAGTGCATGAAAATTCTCAGCGCTCTCCACGAGATCGGAGACATCTTGTGGTACCAACATCACACCGAAGTGTTTCAGAAGTGGATTATTCTAGATCCGATTATTGTTCTCGATATCGTTCGAGAGGTTATCAACCACAACTACGAAGGCAAGAGTGGTGATGGCTATGATGCCCTTCGTCGGGATGGCACGCTACAGCATTCGTTGCTTAAAACTTTCCCTCATTGGAAAGCGTTGGAGGAGGCAGACAGCGATCTAGTATATTTTTCAAGCACTTGCTGCACCACTATGACTTGGCCTATCCAGCCGACAAGTCTAAATCCCTCCATAATGATGACCTGATTGTGCCAACTTACTGGAGGCCAACGGAAAGTATCATAGATTCTAGTCGACATTTACACAGACATCCGTCAAAACTGAGTCAGAATGACATCTACGGAAAAGCAATCGCAAAGTGGGAATATGTGTTGCCGGTCAGCGTCTCCGAAGCGATTTTCAAGAAGTTCGCTGTGCGATGCTATCGGAAAAATGTGATTCGCAACGTTGAAGCCACGCTGTTGGAGAGTTTCGTTCCTGGCGAATTCGCTGCTGCAATGTACTTCACGCCAAACAAAGCCGAGATCACCCTTTTGGTGGTCGCGCAAACACAGGAAATGGCTTGGGAGGAAATGAGATATTTAGTCATGACCATGGAGCAAGTGTTGCAAGAATATAAAGGGCTAGAATCGGCAGGATACGGACAGAACCAGAGCGAAAAGATTCAGCGGCACATTATCACTGTATGTGATGATTCAGCTGACTTGGACCATGGAGTGAATCATCTTCATCAGGCAGCTAAGGATGAAGAGCGATTTCGAAAAGATAATCCGTGGCTACCACCAGACTTCGGGTGGTTTATCAATCGCGTGTGGAAACATGACGGAAAGTTAGGTGAAATGCTTGAACGTACTCGAATATCCCGTCACCTCAACAGCTTAAAATTGTTGATAGTCAATGGCGAAAAGCGAAGATATCCAGCAGTGTGGACGCTGTGGTATCTTCACGACGGATCGGGAGTACATCTGCGTTTACACAGCGATGTCTCTGGAATATGTTATCACAACCCAATCGAAATTAAAATTCCGGCTGGAAGTGACTTTGTTGCTCACCACCCGAATATTGTAAAGGTATTTTAATTATTTTACCACGAATATATTGATAGGTGCTGATGGAAATGTTTCTGTAGGGTGCCATCTCTCTCATTTCCGTGGCCTCTGGGGCGATCCCCTTCCTGTTGCGGGCGCCGCGGTGAACGAAGCACTGTCCGGTAACTTTTTCATCAATATCCTAGTATGTACTGTATTCTAACTTCTACTGTACACTGTATCACGCAGAACTAAAAGTACAAATTAATCGTGGTCAAGCCATTACTGACACTTTGGAGAGAGCGGGCGTGGTCAAAGGGAATGCAACGTTATCGACTGATATGGATATGTCTCCCAAGGATCGGTTAGGCTTTCTCCACAAATTACTGAGCTTCCACGACCCCCTTACGACGAGTATACAATTGGTGGCATCGCAAACCTTCGCTGTGTTGTCACCAATGAGGGCTCGTATGTGTGGGCAGATAAAGACGAGATCAAGAAGCTGCGAGATCATATCCCCTGTGTGAGCCAGTTGCGCCAATAACACCTATGGGGGCAAGTCAGCTATTCTTCTCCTTTCATATATCCAGCGTAACTGGGTTTGAGCTAGATTACAGGAAGAGAGTCTATTGCCACTGGGACCTTGTTCACCGATCCAGACCAAGTTCCACCCAACGGGGCAAAGCCGAGAAAAGACAGGCAGAAGCTGGCAAAGTGTGTTGGGGTTCATCAAGAGAGAACTACAAAAGCTGTCGATTGATTTTCTTGCCGGCTGCTTTGTAAATATCCGTGTCAAGCGGACGCATATGTTCAGGAGGTACGTTTACACTTTACTTAATCTTATCGCAGAATATCAATTGTTTATCGTATCACCGGTATGGTAGGCACGGTATTGAACTTGGCACAGGTGAATTACAACTGCAACCTCACATCAGCGGGGATGGTAACTCCCCAAAGTCTATCAAGATTGAAATCCCACTGACACAGTCAACGATACCGTCTCTTCGAGTGGCCTGCGAGATCAATATCGACCCGGTGGGTACTACCGGCGCCTGATGCAGCTAGGCAGCTAAAACGGTATGATATATGGTTCACACTGCTGCTGATGCTGTTAATGCTGCACAAAATAAAAGTTTCGTCGTAAATGGATTGGAAGTATGGATGTCTACTGTTTCAGCTCACGTGACAAGCAATCGAACTCATTGGGGACCAGCGAGATACGTGGATATCGCTTGTGTGTGCAGCAGAGCCGAGCAAAAGCGAGTAGCATCTGCAGGCCACTGACTAGCATTGATATTGTCCACAACAGAAACAGTTTGGTTGTTAAACGCGAACCGATTGACACCAGGCTCCAGGAATGCCAAGATCTCTCGCGTGTGCTTGTGGAACAATTGACGAACTGCATATGTTGGAAAAACGCCTGATTCACTGTCAGAGTTGAAGCTCTCCAGACTATCACGTGAAGCCAAGTGTGGCTTGCAGAGACGGAAGAGTTCTTCTCGTAGCATTGACTGACGAACCGGAGGCAGGAACACGTCACCACCTCCTGTTAATGAGTCTCGGTCCAGATTAACGACTACCAAATCCGCAGATGGTCTTGGCATTTCGCACCGACGCACATACGAGTCGTGTAGTCCGAAGATGAATGGCGTGGGGCAGTGAAGACAGCCTTTCATAGCTAGTGGCAATACCGGTACGTATACGTGGCTCCATTTCAGCGGATACAGCACCGTTCGCAGAGATTCGCTGACATTGAAAAGAATCGTGTAGCTAGAAGCCACAAACACGATTTTTTCTCCAGCAGAACAAACGCAAAGAGTCGAAGCACGTTTGTTAACGACAAACAATCGAACAAGTCGCTGAGCTGGAAGTCGATTGTCGGCAGTGAAAACTTGTCAAGCGAATGAGCGACAAGATACTTGCTCATAGCTTGCGCCGCATTTTTACTGCTTCAAATGTGGCGACTTTGATTTCCTCTCCGTCGTTCACGCTGTTCATGGCATTTCTCCACAACGTATGAAGGAAATGACGTAAGGAATCTGCAACAGGAAACTTGGAGGTAACACAAAGACCACCACAAGCATCGTCGACGCGTAAGCTGCTGCTTTGATCAACTGGAAGCCAGATCACCGCGCCATACACCAAGTTTTCACCGCTGCCTGCAACGAAATTATACGCCAAGGGCGTGGATACTGCAGGATGAGCGCTTGCGGATGGATTCAAGAACGGTGCAATCGCTTGGAGGTTTGACGATCGCACTGCAGTAGAATTCTCTCCATAAACCACATCCGTATGATCGATGGCTCCGTCAGGTTTGGATTTCACCAAAAGACTCGGCAATCAGCATTGATGAGAATATTTTCTGCTGTTGCTTTCTCCGCAGTAAGCGTATTTAGTGTCACCGGTTCTGCCGATATGTTGGGCTTTTGATAAAATGGGATACGAGCAAAGCGCAGCAAGGCAGCAACATTTTGACGCTCGTTGTCACGATTCATAAAGGCCGAATAAAGTGCGCTGTCTGCAAAATTCGCATAGTATCTCGTGCCAAGAACTCGAAACTCTCGTTCCACCTCCCGACCAAGTCGAAGACTCAGAGTCATGACTTTTTCCAGCCGTGTACTGCTATCGTTCCCGTTGCTTGAAGTCCAGTCGTCAGGCAAGGCTTTTATTGTTCTTGCAAGCTCGTGTTTGGCTTGACTTGCTGTTGATGAAGCTACCGGGACGCCACTGTCAGCAAGTGATGCCGCACCGTTGTGCGCTAGATATCGACAATTCAGGCGCTTCAATCGAACTAGCAACGTTTTGTAGTCACTCGCTTGTTCGTGGGAGCTCCTGGAGGTGCCAGCCAGTTTTCGATACAGCGGAGTAACTCGAAAGGTGATCTCGATCAGAAAGTCTATGCGTTGAAAATACTTGTCGGCTCCAGAGCTGTACAAATGAGCCCAAAGCACTGTACAGCGCCATTCATCCGACAAGATATCATCCAGCATGAAGTGCGCGGCTGGTAGAGAGGAGCTACCATTTTCATCGTCGAGGTATACCGAGAGGATGGGGTCGCCAGTGGTTGCAGCTCGTGGACGTCCACTTTCGAGAAGTATCGACCCTTTTGAACTATGTTCGAATTGTTGAACGTGAGCCGGCGAAGATGGTGGTGATGTAACTGCAACCATTTTGTCGATTAAATTGTCCAGCAAGGAAGTGGAGTTGGAATTTGGTAGGGACATCCTTCGCCCCACGGAAACTTCCGATGTTGACCGTGGAGCTGACGATTCAACAAAAACACTTGGGCTTCTTGGAGAAACCAAAGGAGTTGGTGGAGGAGCTGTCGGACTGGTGATCAGCTTGTAGCTGTCCGAATCGGAAAGAGATGAATTTTGATGGTGGCTGTCTTCTGACTCGTCCATTTCGCCGTGGAGCCAACTCACAAGTCCTCCTTTCTGCTGGAAAGCTGATAGTGCTCGCTTCTGCTGCTGGGCGACTTGTTGCGTTTTGTCTTTCAGTGAGGCGGCAGCTGCAGAGAGCACCGAGAGCGTGCCACTCGAATGTCTCGCTGCGAATAGTTGAAGGTGGTTCGTTGGTGGCTTGGCATCATCGTGGCAAGCATCCGCAGGACCTGGAAACAGAATTTCGGCAGGACGAGTGACGTCTTGCTGTTCCTTCTTCTGCAATGTTTCTTCACTCGCCTCCTTTCCATGCTGGTCAATTGTTCTTTCCAAACCAACGTTTTCCGGTAGCAGTTGCGTCGTAGCGATGGAGACATTTGCTGGTGCTGGGGAGTTGACAATGGCGGCGTAGTCGGACATTGCGGTGAACTCTTGATAATGTCGACTGCTCCATTGCTGAAGTTCAAGGTCCACAACGACTATCTTTACCATGCTGAAGGATAACGGACGATAAACACCGACGTCAGATCGAACCTCTACATTTTCGGGGCAGGTTTCGAAGTGCTGTGGGTCACTCCGATTACGACCTCCGCGTGGGCAGAAGATGGAAAATCACAGACGCCATTATTATTTTCACACTACCGTAGGATCTGAGACGAAAGCACTTCCATTCGTTTACCAGTATTGTAGTACAGTCGTCTCAAACTACGGGGTTCAAGTGACTCATGACCCGTGACGGCACCCGGCAACCGCTTCGCATGGGCGTCCGCCGGGGTTGTTCGGAGTTGGCCTATAGTTTCCGGTGTTTGATGGCGGTGAACCTGGAATTGCACTATAGCTGATGGGAGTAGCTTGTTCAGCATCCGCTTGTGTCATCACCAGAAGTGCGGCGAGGAGGAGGCACTGGGCAATCTTCATGTCGATACTTGGTTGGCTGGGTTGCGGCTCGGTGGATTGCGAAGTGAAGTTGTAATGAGTGTGAGTTTTACCTTTTTAGTCCTGACGTTGCTTATGCGGTGCCGCGTGCACAGTGCCCCATCAACATGGCGGTGCCGCCGTTCGAGGAGAAGCACGCATGCAATTTGCACTACAGTCTCATCGGCGCTGCGGCAACAGCCAGCGATTTGATATTGCATATCGGCAATATAAGAAGGTGTGGTTCGTTTCCACAGTTTCGGGTATACTCAACACGACGAAGTCAAGTCGCTACATTCAATCTTCAAACATTCACAGCGAGACATTCGAGCTCTCAGTGCTCGACAAAACGCAGCAAGCGGCTCAGTAGCACAAGCGTGCAGTATCGCGCAGTATCAGTTTGTCTGAGAGACTCCATTAAGCACCCTACACTACAACGTTCTGATCTTCTCGATATGCAATATCAAGCACCTCCGGCCGCCAAGGTTTTGAGTCGGTCCCGACCTCCACGTAGAGACGAGCTAGTTTAACGGTGACACCGCATTATTGTTGACGCGGCACTGTTCGTAGACTCGGCACCGCATGACCAACGCATAAGCAACATTGCCTAGAAACCGCAATCTCACGCCCCCTTATAAATTCTATCCGCAATTCACCCAGAAGAACACAGTCATTCAATGCCTCCTCCTCGCCGCACTTCTGGCAATGACACGAGTCGATGTCGCCGAAAACATCCGAAACTATGGGCCAACTCCAAACTACCCCATCGCTGCTGCCGGCTGCTGTGAACCGTAGGTTGGAACGCTTGTCTACCTACAATTGTGGAAACGAACCTCCAGAGCATTACTCGTTGTGTGCAATACCCAACTCCGCCGCCATATAGCATCGGATGATGTCTCCATCGCTACGATGCCGCCGGTATCGAAAATAAAGATACCACCTTTGACCCTGTATTCTACTACTACCTGTTTCACGTGCTCAATCTGTTGCAGCTATCGACTACCCTGTCGCTAATAACCTGCACGCTGTACAGTCAACGAAACACAATGGCGATAACGAACAGAGAGGCATCCTGAACAGCTTCAAGTTCCTGGCTGGGAAATCCAAGAAGAAGAAACCGGTGGACTGGGTCACAGCAAGGACCGCTAAACTGGCTGAAGACAACCAAATACGCAATTACTTAGCCGAACAATTGGAGCAGAGAGTCGATCCCCAGACGATATACGACTTCTTGCTGAAAACAAAGTGGAGCACAACTCCAAATACGATTACTTCAAGCTCTACCAGAAGAATTTCCTGCAGAAATGGGGAGACCCGTTATAAGCTGTCGGCGGAGTTTTCCATCAGCGCAGTATTCATTTCGAAAGCGAATGTTTTGGGCTATCGTCTTCTGTCACCCAAAGTCCGCGATAATTCTCTTCGCATTCGCCAGGTTTCTTGCTGTTATCATATTTGCTGCGGTTCGACTTGACTTCCTCTCATCTGATCACCAACACATAAACAACTACGTCGACCGTGACCGAACGGAAGAGGTAAGGTCAGCGCGATTGTTTATGTTGGTGTGCATTCGATAGCTGCTTACGTGACGTGCTTGACCACCGTGCGAAACAGCGAGTGGAAAGCTTCAGTAATGCTGATACCCGTGCACGCTGACGTCTCAAAGTATTCAAAGCCTTTAGCTTGTGCGTAGGCTTGTTCTTTCTCCTCTGAAACGACGCGTGGACGATCGACTTTGTTCCCGCGGAGAATGCAGGGGAACTTGCCTGCCCCGAACTTTGTTGCTTCGCGAAGCCATCCATCCAGACTCGAAGTTTCGTCGTGAGGACACATCGAACATGAGGATGCCACCTTGAGTGTCTTCGTAAAACTCATTGCGCACTTCCAGATACTCGGGTAGACCCGAGAGGTCCCAGAAGTTGACACGAACTTCAGATCCGTTAACGAGCACGGGTTTCACGCCATAGTCAATGCCGATTGTCGAAATGTACTTGGTCACGAACTTTTCTTCGCAGTACCGCTTGATCACATAGCTCTTGCCGACTTCGCTCCCACCCACAGTGATACTCTTCACTCGAAGAGCAGTTGGTCGGCCATCCTAGTTGTCGTCGTGGCTGAGGTTGAGAGAAGTGTTACCGAACAAACCACTCAGTCTATCCACCGTGCCTTCGCTCATGCGTCGTCTGGACATTGTTCCTGGTCTAACTATCTTTGTGATAAATCTTCGTGGGGTCGTTACCAACTGAAAGCATTCGCTGAAGGTTTACGGGGCCTGGAATGATTATCCACAGCAACTCGTGTAGTGTGTTTGTAAGAAGATCAATCTGCACACGAGCTTTGTTTGAGAGTATATTTCTCGCATTCTTCGATTCACTTCCTGAATATCAAGCAAGCAACAACAGCATGAAGGTTATCCGGTGTATCCTCCTCGCCGCACTTCTGGCAATGACCCAAGTGTATGCTGAACGGGCTACTGCCATAAGCTATAGTGCGATGCCGGGTCCACCGGTGGCAAACACGGGACACTACAACCCTCCTGCAGGTAGCCCCGGCAATGGGCGTCCATGCAATCTAGGCGACCGCTGTGCCCGTTCTCCTCAACCAAGCGCCTAGACGTAGTTTGAGACGATTTCTACGGGTAAACGGATGGAAGTTTGTTCGTGTGGAAATAAAGAGAGAATGACGTCTAAGTTTGCCAACAGCACAGTATTCATTTCGAGAGCAAATGTTCGGTCGTCCCCAGTCACCAAAGTTCGCTGTTACCTCAACGATTGTATTCGTTATTGCAAAGTTTCTTGCCCTGCCTTACGTCGCTTCTGTCCGGGTTTCCAGCGGTCCGGCTCCCATTTTCCTCATTCGATTTCCATTTCATTCGATTACCAACCACGAGCAACAATCACGTCGACCTTAGCCCAAACACAAGGCACGACGGTGTTGTCCGTTGTTTTAACAGCACGATAGCTGCTTAGATCTGCGCACTGCGTGACGTGCTTGACCACCGCACGAAAAAGCGAGTAAAACGCTTCCGCGATGATGAAGCCATCTGTAAGCGAACCCCTCAAGCCAGCGTCTGGATGTAGCCTGAGACGATTTCTACGGTTGAACGAATGGAAGTTGCTTCGTTGGTGCCATTACAGCTTGTCGAGGTATCCTCCTTCCTTTGCCAGTTCGTAGAACACACCGTTCCTATCCTTCACAAGGTTCCGAGGCGTGTCGAACTCCACCACGCCGCCGTCGCTCAACACCATGATGCGGTCGGAGTCCAGCACCGTGCCCAGTCGGTGAGCGATTGTCAGCACCGTGGCGTCCCGGAACTCGTGGTTGACCACTTCTTGCAGCTTCTTCTCTGTCGCGTGGTCGATCGAGGCCGTGGCTTCGTCCATCACCACGATACGACTCCGCGTCAGCAGCGCTCGAGCCATGCACAGCATTTGCCGTTCGCCCACACTGAAGTTCTCTCCGTTCTCGGTCAGCTCGTACATCAACTGGTTCTCCAGAGCTGAAACCTGCTCTTTCATGCCAACCTTCTCCAGCACCAACCAAATGTCAACATCGCTGTACTCGTTAAACGGGTCCATGTAGCCTCGCAGCGGTCCCTTAAACAACACCGGCGACTGCGGGATGATGGACAAGTTGGATCGGAGCGTCCGCAATGGCATCGACGCAATGTCCACACCGTCGATCACGATCTTGCCAGCTAACAGCTCATTGATACGGAACAACGCCATGGTCAGACTCGACTTACCGGCTCCGGTACGACCGACAATGCCAATCTTCTCGTTGTTGTTGATACTGAAGGACAAGCCCTTAAGCACCGGTGCCCCACCTTCTTTATAGTTAAAGACGACGTCTTGGAACTGAACAGTGGAAGTCCGAGGCCAAGAAGCGTCAGGTTCGATAACAAGCGGTCGCTGACCGCCTTCCTCTTCGAGCGATGCGTACTCGAGAATGCGCTCAGGACTCACCATTTCAATCTCCATCCACGCCCACTCTTGGACGAGACTGGACAGCGTATCGTCAACACTGAGCGCGTAGGTGAACGCCAGTCCAACTATGCCTGGGGACAAGAAGTCTCGTAGATAGACAAGCCCCGACACGACAAGGAAAATGACTGCGCAGCCGAGGAACTGCATGCGGATCTCAAACCATTGCTGCGAAGTAACTTCTGTGACCCAGCATCTGCTGTTCATGTCGTTGCGGACGAAGTTCTCGTTGATCATTCGAGCCACCGCTTCATCACCAAACGATCGGATCACTACAACGCCTTCTTCCGACTCGGTGACGTGGCTGAGGATCGGAGACGACGAAACTTTCCACAGGCGAGCCATCTCTCGTGATGGAGCAAGGTAAAAGTTGGCGATCCTGACGTAGACCCAGATCAGCGGAATGATCAAGATTCCCAAGAAATTCATCATATAAACGGCCGTGGCAAGCTGAAACACCGTGATAAAGAGCATGGCCAGGAACCCTCCAAACATGAACGGGATCATCGAATCGACAGCCGACATGTCGTCTCCGTAGCGATTCACAATTCGACCGATCGGATTCGCGTCGAAGAAGCGAAGCGGGGCCTTCAACAAGGACTTCGTCATGCTGTCAAATAAATTCCGCGATGCACGCAGTCCGACCGTCGCGACGGTCATCGACCGAACCAAAACCATGAATGCCGCTCCAACCCCCAGCCACGAGTACACCTTCATGTTGTACACGGTCTCGTCTTGATGGTAGGAGCCATCCTTTTGACCTGTCCAGTGGCTGAGCCACAGGTCACTGCTGATCTGGAACACTTGCCAAAGCGTTTGCACCACCAAAGGAAGACACAGACTTTAACGCCACCGAGAGAGTTAAAGTAGCGTAAGAACACTTGTCCGGACACTCGACCTTGGTGTCGTTCTTCATCGTCCACAAGGCGGCCAACGTTTTTATCGGTCTTCTCGTCAATTAATTTTCATGGGGGTCCTCCACAGGTAGATCGGGGATGAATGAACGTCTAGGTTGGCGAATTTCTTGTCTTGTGATCTTCAGCTGACCGTCTTTCACCAAAACCTTCGTGTTGGCAACCTCACTAGCAATAATGTCAGCGGAATGGGTCACTAGCACCACCGTCTTGTCCGCCAGAAGATTGCAAATGCAGTCTCGGAAGATTTGACTCTGCACAACCGCGTCAACTGCGGCCAACGGCGAGTCCAACAGGAAAATGTCTGCGTCTGAGTAGCACGCGCGAGCCAAACAAACGCGAGCCTTTTGTCCTCCAGACAGATTAATTCCTTTCTGTCCAATTTCGGTGGCATCTCCTACAGGAAACTGCTTCAAGTCCGGCAGCAGTCCACAAGATTTAATCACTCGCAAGTATTTTTCCTTGTCGTATGGAAGACCGAACAGAATATTGTCACGAATCGTGAGGTTCTGGATCCACGTCTGCTGCGAGTAGTAAGCAACACGGCCTCGAACAAATACGCTGCCCGATAGTTTCTTCGTTTCACCAAGCAGAGCAGAGCACAGCGACGATTTGCCACTTCCAACGACTCCATGGACGACCACGAGATCCCCTTTCTTCACAGTCAGCTTGACGTCACTCAGCAGTGGCGTCTCGCTCCAACCAAACACTCCGTTGTCGATCGATACCATCACATCGCTCGGTTGTGTGGGATCACTTTGAACGACATTCTCCATGTCGAACTCGTCGACAGACATGTAATCGGAGAAGCGATCAAGAGAGATCTTGGCTTGAATGAACTGTTGAATAACTGAAGGCAGGCCTCGCAGTGGCTCCCGAATGGCGTTGAAGAGAGCAATCGCAGTGAACACTTTGGCTGCTGTGAGTTCCTTCTCCATGACAATTGAATATACTGCGAACGACACGGCCGAGACCAACAGCGGAGACGCCCACAACGTGAAGATGTTGGCTGATGTCAAGTACAGGAACTTCTTCACGGCTGACAGCTCCGTAGCTCGCAGTTTGTGGATCTTGTCCGCGAATTTATCTTCCCAAGCGTTCAACTTTACGATCTGGATGGCGCCAAACACTTCCTTGGTGGCCTTCATGCGGTCGTCCTTGTGCTTCATGATATTTTCATATTCACTTCCTGATAGTTTGGCGATTCCAAAACTTACCAACATGGAAACTGCGATGACTGCAAGACCAGCAAACGCTGCGACATCGATCACATAGTAGAGCATGTAGACAACTGCTGCAATCTGGATGGGCGTGACCCACAGCATATTCACATCGAAAGCTGCCCACAGAATGTTGTCGACGTCGGACGAGAAGAGGTTGGAGATGTCGACGACTTCCGTGTCGTCTTTGCTTCGAATGCTGCGACGCATGGCCTTCCTGAAGAGCAGCGCCTTCAACGCCACCGTCATCCGTATGGCCACAAATTCTGTATAGTATCGGGAGTGGGTCATCACGATGGCATTCATCAGTCTCGAGACGAAGAAGACTCCGAGCCAAAGACTGAGATCAAACAGATCGATCTGTGGCTCCCCAAAGCTGTGATCATGTGGTTGAGCACTG